>JAEDXX010000233.1:0-127928 GCA_021725515.1 Epicauta chinensis
AAATCATGGCTGCCAACTGAAAAATTGGAAGCAACAGTTAGCGCTATCTACTAACCAAAAATCAATTTAAATATAGCGGGTTATGCAACTAAATATACAGATCAAGGTAGATCAGCTGCATTTCTGCCATTTGAAATTTTATATTTAATTTTTCGACGGAATAACTTTTGAAGGACTAAATATATCATAAAATTGTAGGACACTCTTTTTGTAAAGCGTTAAATTTTGTATAAGAATATATTCTAGTTATTCCGAAATATTGTTCCTAGCATGAGCTATAAAATTCCAAAGTGCACTGTATAAATACCAGCGGTACAAGTCCAATTAAAGTAACAAGTGAATTGACGCTGAGTAGCTGGGAACAAGAAACGCAATTCTAAAAAATTCCCACAAAAATTGTTGAAAACTTGGGAGTGGAAATTAAAAAAAAAAACATATGACTCATATTGACTCATACAAAAACAATATAGTTCCAACCACCCAAAGTGTCATGAAGACATAATGACTGAAACCATAAAATTGTGTTTTTCATAGAGAACAACAAAACTAATTGAACAACCTAATCGAAACCAAATGACTTAGAAATATTACATATTTATTCAAATAAATGTAACCATTAGAGTTGTTATAATGGCCCAATAATGAATAATTCAAAAATGAGTATGTAACATTTTCCGATATACTTGAAAGCTTGTATATACCAAAATAATAAATAAATAAAAAACCTGTACTTCGAATTGTATCATTTCAGTGTGTGTCGTCGTCTAATAGACATATCCTAGCAAAATATGAAAGCTGTCGTGATAATATTCACGGTACTTGTGAAATTTTCATCAAATTTTCAAATAAATAATTTCAATTCCGGTACGGTACGTACTTTAAAAAATGATTGGTTACAATTCGACATTTATGATCAAATCACTTATTCTACGTCAAGTGTGGATTTTCAAAATTATAATGAATTTGTTCAAAATCACAATTTGCACGTTTTTTATAATTTCAATGGATCTAACTCACATAATTTTGTCCGCAATTATATAAAATACGATCACTATATAATAATTGATCAAACTTTGGCCAACTTAAATTCGACAATTTACAGTTTATTAAACTTAAATAATTTAAATGTTCACGGCAAATATCTCATAATAATTGAAAATTTGTTGCCTCCTGAACAAATTGCTGATGTTTTTGATTTTTTATTCAAAGAAATGGATGTTTATAATGTAATTGTCATGAATAATAACCAGTTTTTTACATGGTATCCGTATGATGAGCATTGCAACATCAACATTACCATACATGAAGTCCATCCGAAAGATTTACGAACAAGATTCAATAAGAAATTGTTGAAAAACTTAAACGGTTGTGAATTACGTGTCGCATGGACACCGGTGCCTGCATTCGCAAAGAATCCAATGGATAAAGTTAATCCAGGTGGATTTGTGCAAATATTGAATGACATTACGTATTCTATTAATGCTACACCTATTTATATTTATGATGAAAGTCTTGATCTCGGTGTTATGTACCAGAAATATGGTCATCATTCTCGTCTTGACCATATTATGAAAGAGATGAATATAATTTTGTGTTTTCCCATATCAGTATTCGATCCTAATATACAGTATTCTGTATTTGTCGTTAATAGTAAGTAACTGTTTCGTAATCTATGCTTATATATTTAAAAAAAACTAATTTTAGATATGTACCCAGCATTATTATTACCACCACGAAAACTTGTGCCCAAATGGACGGAATTCAAAGTTTATTCTAATCAAATGATATTATTTATAACAATAACTTTATTAATCTCAAGCTATATATTCTCATTAACGACCAAACAATCAATACTTGAATCACTATTTCGCGTTTATCAATTATGTTTTCAATTGTCTTTAACTAAACTACCAAAACAATGGAAGATACGTATTTATTTTATATTTTTGATGATTTTCATCATGGAAATCTCAGCAGCCTATTTGAGTGTTTTAAGTGGTGTCTTTACAAGACCCTCATTAGCACCGAAAATCAAAACTTTACAGGAATTTTTCGATTCTGATATTCCTCTGAGAACAGCTGACAGAACAATGGCATACTTGAAATCGCAAGTTGTTGAGAATCGAAAAACACCATGGAAAGAAGGCAAATTCATTATAGATAACAATCCTTATAAGACTTTTGAGATGTTGAAACATAATGCGTTCGAAGATGGTTGTGCATCGGCTGCTGCAATAATACAGTCACAGGAAAACGTTTTTCGACCAATGGAGATCATTTATTATGTAAATATGAATGACCATTTAATTATCTATTAGGATTATAATTTTTTTTTGTTTCAAAAAAAATAAAATAGTTTGGTCAAATGCCCGTTAGCTACGTCCACCGTTCCCGACAACATTTACGAGATTCAATTGATTATCACATTCTGAGGCTTGATGAGACAGGTTTAAAGGAGTTTTATATGCATTTAGAAGATCGCACTCCTTCCGATGAACGTGAAATGGTTACTGTGCTTACCGTCACGGATCTGTCTGGTGTTTTTATTGTTTGGTTATGGGGTTTAGCTATTGCAACAGTTGCGTTGATCTATGAAATCATTCATTATAAAAGAGAGAAAAAACTAGGGAGATTATAGTAGGATTAATATTAGTTGCAGTTATATTGACGTTATATATACCGGTAAACTAATGCAACTAGGTACATTAGAAGAAGAGGGGGAGGAGTTTTTTATGTTTATTAATCAGTTAGACGCCCACTGTTGTTAAGACAGCAATATCAACAAACATGTGTTGTCTTTGTCGTACTCATAATGACGCTTTTTAGAATCAAATTTCAATCAATATTTATTAAAAAAAAAACAACTTATAGAATCACGAATTAAATCTGTACACAAGTAAATTATCTAAAAATTCATAAATACCAACGTATTGTAAAAATTACAAAAGAAAACGATTCTCTACCAACCAGACAAAACTATCTAATAAATGAACATTGAAATAAAAAATCAGATGCTTAGTTACTTTATTTTCGAATTATCAGATAATAGTTCTAAGAAATTATATATGTGTGCAAAATTTCCTTTCATTCCATACACGCCAGCTAAATGTTATGTCTATCTAGCAACGGACTATTAAATTAAAAAAAAAATCGAATTTCTCTCAAATATCGATTTTTTCTTAATAAATCGATTTTTCTCACTCCATGTCACATCCCTAGAAGTGTCTAAATAATAAACATAAAAAACTTCTCCTACTGTGACCATACAATTGTTTTATCGTATGCCGTGAATAGGAGACCTCCTCCCACTCTCCTTCTAATATACCTAGTTGCATTAGTTTACCGGTATATTTGTTTTTGTTTATATGTGTAAGTTATTTGGCAATAAGAATAAATTGATTGTACGTTTGTTAGAGTTCATTTCACTTAATTATAAGCAGAACCAGCCCCAGCTCTCCCGGCGCCCCAGACAAGCTTATTTTTGGCGTCCCTATTCAAAAATTAAAAAAAGAATGCACTAGTAAACCGCGGTCGTCGCACACGGCGCAAAGAACCACCAGCGGCCTCTAGTGGGGAAATTGCGGGAACCGGTGTTGCGGGTTGCATAGGTGGTGGGGGTTTCTTGCTACAGGTGTAAATTAATTATGAAAAAAATTAAATAAAAATATAAAAACAATCGAACAAATGATTTAATTGAGCGAACAAATAATAAAAAAAATTAATCTATCGAGAAAAAAAAATAAAATGACATTCAAGACTAAAAGTGCCAATTTAAGAAAGAAAAATTGTTTAATTTTTTATAAATAAAAAATTATAGAACAAATAATAAGTTTTAACGAACATTTAAGAACAAACGATTTGTTTATATCAAAATAATTTTTAGGTGCCAGGTTCATGGAGGTTTCAATCAGCAAATTTACTATACAATCGTGGGAATACGTACATCAAATCGAGTTACCTTCGTCTGGTGAATATAGTATAAAACAAAAGTATATTTTAGGGAATTTACGTGTCAATCTTTTATGTTGGGAACATTATTATTTTATCAACAACCTAGAGTGAAGAAGGTATTTTAAAGTAAACATTATTTATTGATAATTTTGCAATAAACTATAAATAAATTCCGCTAAAAATGCATTCGAATAAATTTCGTCAAATGGAAGACGAAATGAGCCGGTAATTAATTAAAAATTATATAAAATTAAAAACATAACCTCACTTTTTCGTTTTTCCAGTTTCGAAGCTGAAATCTCCGGCCAAACTTTATACGGTAACGGTTACAACTTACCGGGTTTCAGTAATATACCACCACCTCCCGCCCCACCGTTATTAATACCAAATCAAGTGAAATTAAATCGAAAAATCGTAACATCCCAGCAACAACAACAAGCAACAACAGGTTATGAGATTTATACACAATCAAGCATTGTAACACAACCGGCGGTCGTCTCAGCTAAACCAACGTTATATACAGCACCGGCACCACAACCGAGTGCAGCGGCGGCCGCTATTGCCTCGACGGCGGTCGATTTTATGGCATTACAATCGGAAGTCGAGAAGAAATTGAAGAAATTGAAAAACGAGAAAGTTAGCGCTGAACTTGCCATATCACAAGGTTGATTTCTAATGCTACTATTACGTTAAAATTTGTTAAAAATTTGTTATTTTTAATAGGAAAGGCAAGTAGTGCACTGCAGTCATTCGGTCCCGATCATTATAAACGGCGCGGTACGAAAAATACGAAATTGGTACGTGTAGCTGGTGGACAAACATGGGAGGATCATTCATTGGCCGATTGGCCGGAAGATGATTTTCGTATTTTCTGTGGTGATCTTGGTAATGATGTTACAGACGAACTGTTAACACGGACATTTAATAAATTTCCGTCTTTTCAAAGAGCCAAAGTGATCCGTGATAAACGTACGAATAAAAGTAAAGGTTATGGATTTGTTAGTTTCAAAGATCCGGCAGATTTCACTAAAGCCATGAAGGAAATGAATGGTGAGTTTTGATACGAGATGGGATATTTTCGGTGGTAGATTCGTTATGTTTCTCTTTGATTGCTTTAAGACCAAGACGAAAGTATATGGGGCGTTAAAATACAATTCTGTACTAATTGTAATTATGTTCAAGTGATACGGTGGCCTGTTTTTTTTTTCGTTTCGATTGGAGTTCAATTAGTAAAACGTATATCGGTTCGGTTCCGGTTTTCGTTTCGGTTTTCAGTTCAGTTGCGGTTCGAGACCCCGACGGTTGCAACAGGTGAGAATTACCGGAAAAACGGTTTCAGTAATATTTAGTGAAATCGTTAAAAACGTTGGCTGGTTGATATGTGAACTGACAAAATTGATTTTTGATTGGCTACGTAGCCACAACTTCTTTATTGTATAATTCTGTATCTCGCTCTTTTTCTTTTTCTCATACGATATTTCTCCAACCTATTGATGAGACTATTCTTGTCTCCTCGTTCTTATTCCTTTTGTGCCTTCTCTTTTTCTCTCTTTTCTCCTTCTTATATACATCCTCTTGTTGTTTCGTTCTTAGTTTTTCTTGTCATTTCCACTTTCTACTCTTTCTTCTTTTTTTCTCCTAATACTTTTCCCATTGTCTCTTATCACTATCTTTCTCTTTGCAGCACAAAAACATCAATCTTATGACTGACTACTTGATTTTGTTTGTACTTCTTTTTTTTGTGGGAAAATTTCCATAATTAAAAACATTTTTCCGCTTCACTTATTATCGTTGAATTGATTGAATTATCAAGAAGAACGAATAAACACCTACAAATACCAATTTTTGGAACGCATTTGAAATCGAGTCTCACAAAACGATTGCAATAACCAAAACAACCACGCACTGAATTTCTCATTCAATTGCGTTAAACCGATCAAATGTTTGTAATTGAACCGATTGCGGTTTTAAATATAATCGGATCTATATAGAGCTTCGTCATGATGGGACTCGCTTGAATAGATACATATTTTTTTGATTATTTTAACCTACAAACGATGCTTATTAATGTAAAGTAAACTTTATTTGTTTGTAGTATCAATAATTAGGCAGAAATACGATAAATACAGTGTATAGTACTAATAGTGGTATTAATGCTAAATTGTTTGCAGTTTATTATAGTAAAAAAATAATTATTTGTTCAATACTTGGTGTTAAAGTCCTACTTTATCGACTAAAAACTTGATGGTAAAGTAGCACTTTACCCACCTAAACGGTAAAGTGTTTGCTTTACCGTTGAGGTGGGTAAACTCAATAGCAACCTATAACAAACAAACAAAAACAATTGCTTGTTGTTTAGAGAAATCCAATAGCAACCAATAACGATTGACAACTGTATAAATAATTAATCTCGTAACTTATTGGAAAATTAAAAAAATTAAATAAAAAAGAGTTTGAAGGGTAAGTAATTGAAAAAAATCTTGAACTTTACACGGTGGTAAAGTCTCTTTATCCACTGCGGATTTGTCAAACTTCCGCTCTGGATTTCTCTAAACAACTAGCAATTGTTTTTGTTTATTTGCTGTTGGTTGCTATGGAGTTGCTCGTTTATCGTTGAGGTGGGTAAAGTTAACACTTCAGTATTGAGGTTAGTAAAGAGCTACTTTACCTTCGAATTTTTAATCGATAAAGTAGGACTTTAACAGCAAGTACTGAAAAAATAAAGTTTACTTCATTAATAAGCATCGTTTGTAGGTTAAAATGAGCAAAAAAAAAAATACGTATTTAATCAAGCGGGTTCCAGTGAGACGGAGCTTTTGTGTAAGCATTAAACTGGTGGTTTTTTTTTAACGGAAAATGCAGCAAAATCGAAATTTTTGCACAATGAATTTATTATATAATTTGCTAATCTTTACATTTATATAAATAATAGTAATAATATTAATAATAAATTAAGGTGAGATGAAGTTAGTATAAGTTCAGTCGAGAAAAAAAGAGCACATATAAGAAACAATTTGATTCCACAGATATATTTGAAATTAATTTAAAAAAAAAGAGTTAAAAATTACTTGCCCAATGGTCCCCAACCATACGATACAAATAATTGTGGTATAACCGAATGTGGCATACGAGTATTTTGATTTCTAACCGAATTCTGTAATTTCGATTGATTTCTAATTTGTTTGTGTTGTTGTTGTTGTTGTTTTTTAATGTGTCTCTGTTGATTCTTCAACGATTCCATTTCGTTAGTGTTTAAAAATGTTGGATCCATATAAAGGACACTAAATGGCATACCACCAGCACTCCATCCACGCGACACAAATATATTCTTCTTTATTTCATGTTTGTGCTCGTTATCATTTGATTTAGAATAAATACTAAAAGGTGGTGCTGTACAGATGTAGTGGATTAATGAAACCAAAATAATGATTGTTAGAAGATGTGTGAGTCGCATCGTTTCTGTAAAATAAAAAAAAAAACAAAAATCAAGCAATTATAATTTGAAATAGTATCGAAAAGTACCGTTTGTTCGATTTAAGACAAGATCGTTTAATAATGTTAGTCAGGGGTAGACTAAAAATTTTGATTGTTGTTAGTTAGTCCCTCTCCCAATTTGAAACACACACACATACACGTGAATTCCGAGTGAAAAATACTCTTCGTCTGACGATGAACTTTGTGTTTTTATCAATTTTAATAATAATTATGCCGTCTGATTATTTTTAGTAAATGAGATCTGAAAATAGAATCGAGAGTCGTCCACTCGCAATTGCAAAATTTCAATTAATGATAATTGTTTGTTTGTTATTAATAAGCAAAAGATTAAGTTGTAAGGAAATGTTTTTTTTCGCTATAAAATTGATTTCTTTTAGTAAAATTTCTAAATTATTATTAACAAAAATACATTTAATGACGCAAATTTTAATCGTCAAGATTTTATTACTGGCTGGCGCCTGATATCAGAAAAAATAACATTCCTTTACAAATTTGATTACAAATCTTAAGACCCTTCAAATCGTGTCATTTTTTTTATAATCATTATATAATGGATTTGTTGATATGTTACAGAATGTTTTTTTTTTCTTAATATTTTTGGAGATTCCATCTCTAAATATAGACGACCTGTTCGATATCAAATTGACGCCAAAATCTCCGTCTTCCTAAAACTGAATAACACCACTTTTTTTTTGACGTGACATAATAATTGCGACATTAAAATCTTGAAACCAACAAAAATTGGACACCCTCCCCTCTGATCTCATTGTCATTTCCAGACAATTAATTTTACGATCGCTAAACTTTAATTTCGATTTGATTCCATTAGATTTGAGTATGATCACGAATCAAATGAAACGTGTCCTTTAGAATAATCCCTTGAATTCAATCGAGAAACTCCCAAAATAACGACTGTTCAAAATGGGGTGTTTGGTTGACTTTACCAGTCAGGTCCACATTGTAGACGACAACTGTAATTGGCAAATAATGGAAAGTTTATAAAATGGAAACATTATTTTGAAAAAGTTTCCGTAACACAACAACAAACAAGCTAATAAATAATTTTTGTTTGAATAACATTTTCGATTTTGTGCGATTGTGTGTAAAACAGGCCATATTAAGGTACATGCCTTTTTTTACACGGTACGGAAAATTTTTCCTTTAACTAGTGATAACAACGATCTTGACACGGTTCTTGTTTTACACGTATCTATTGTGTGAAACCGTTCCACATTAGTTTTTATCTACGATTACATAATTGTGTGCATCTTGATATTGACAAAAAAAGACGATAAAATATTAAAGGTTTCATTTCCCTATCGACCTACTATCCTCTTCCCAAATTAAATATTAAATAGGAAAAATAAGAGCTTTAATATGAACATGTCACGAATAATTGACTTTCATTATACAGGATGTTTTTTCTAAAGGTTTCGTGTTGTGAGATCTTCCATTAGCCGTTAAGCAAGAGAAATGGAAGTCCCAAGAACGTGTACATCTGCCGATATAAGAACGATTCAGGGCCCCAGAGACTTTCTAGCTAATCAGGAAATATGGGAAATTCAAACCGTGTTATATAATTAAAGCAACTACCATCTCAAGAATGTTCTCGATACATGAAATTCGAATATTGTCACACCCAGTTTTGAAGGGTGGTAGAGCTAATAGGTATTTGCCCAAAATGTTTAATATAACTTTGGTGGATGTGACATGAGGGTCGTGCCGAATAAAAACATCCAATCTATTTGAAGCATTTATTAATTACAACAATTGTACCTATTTACAGACCAGCTGGGAAATTCCTTTGTGACAATATGTTTTTTTTTTAAATTTCATAACTTCGTCAATTTCAGTCAAAAATCAGAAACTTGGATGCATATTATGTACGGTTAGTGGCCTCGATGTTCAATGTTGTAAACCTATGCTGTCAGACTTTACTATACAATGTCGGCACCTTAAAGTGATTACACAAAATAACGATTAATATATTACTAATAAGGCACATTTAGCAATAATAGATGGGTTTAAAAGAAAACGGACCACGGGCGGTATTATGTAGCATGTTAAACTGGCGAGATATTTTCTCTCATTATTATCGAGCTTTTTCTGTGAATAAAATTTTTTGTAATGCTCCTATTGACTCGATCAAACAAAAAAAATTTCACACTTCCCACTTTCCGAACAAAAAAATTCGGCCCATAACTTGCTCTTGGCTGGATATTTAACGCGGTTCTTGAAGGTAAAAGACTTAATATGCGTGATTTACGACTAAAATAATGTCAATGTAACACTCGAACAACATTTCTCGATTAAAATAAGAAACTATTGTCATTCGCATTTCATAAATTACCATCTACTGTATTGATCCACCCACTATCGTTGCTAATCCAGTAAAATGTTCACTTAAATATTTTTCAAAATTTTGAAACGAAATTAAAATTAATATTGCAAATATCGTATGTGATCTTATTTGTATACAACCGCTTTAAGTGCCGATACTGTATGAAGTTAATAAACACCTGTGGAAGGTCAAGATTATTTATCGTTTAGATTAGGGTCTTGTCCCTTTAAGGCACAATTTGAATTCAAATTTTAGGCTACGTTTAAAGAAATTAAGAAATTAAAAAAAATAATAAATTTCATGTAAGTTCTCATAGCGTCGTTGCTTTGATATATAGAACAATTATATATCACTTGAATTAAAAATTTCCAATTTTCCGATTAGCTAGAATGTCTGTGAGGTCCTAAGTTTTTCTTAGATTTGATGCTATATTCGTTCTTGACACTTTTATTTTTGTTACTCCATACCTAATGGGAGATCTCGACTACAGATCCCCTTTAGAAAACACAACCTGTATGTACAACTTTGGGTGATTCTTTCGTTTGCTCTATCATTTTGTAGATGTACTACAACTAAAGAATCAACTATGAACTGTGTGGGCGCAATTAAGCTTGCTTTCCTATTTCTAATTTTTCATTGAAGCATCATTCGGAAAAACGATCCGATAAACTTTGACGTTTGCGATTTATTAATAATTTGTGCAAGCAAGGCAAGTATTTCAACAAAAAAATAAACAAAAAATGATTGGCAACAATAAAATTATTTATAGATTTATCATTAAAACTCTATTTAATTTCATTGTTATTATTATTATAAAAATATCGTATTATTGAAATTTATCTATTATGAGGTTGAAAATAACTACAATTTTTCCTGAAAATATTTCTTTAATTTATTATTATTAAGGAATTTAATTTCTCCATTGCATTTGATGATAACTAATCGGATTTGTTATAAATAGTAATACTAATTGCCCTATATACAGGGACGGCAATCAAAATAGTAAAATCGAATTAGATTGTTTCGTTTGCCATCCCTGTATATTCATCCAAAATTGTAGAATATACAGTGTGTCCCAGGATCGAGTTGACAGGAGCGAAAAAGAGTCTTTATTTTTCATTTTACATGGAAAAGTCATTCTTTATAAAAAGTTCTGCATGTAGAGCAAATAAGATTACCATCAAAAAATCTTGAATCCGATTATATGATTTTATAAAATTAAGAAAAAACGAAAACTTTTGTATCTAACAAGGAGAGGTCACGACCTCGGAAATAAAGTTCGGAACGAATTTGTGCAGGCTTGTAGTTAACAACATATTAAAAAACTAAAGCACAATAGGCAGCCATTCTTACGAAAAAAGCGTTTAAAGGTTTTTGTGTCCATTTAGTATACCAAATTTACTGGTTGGACGTGAATTTTTAAACGTCAAATGTGCAACTAAACGGCCTAAAAATACCTATATTTCCATATATACGGCATATACTTGGGGAATTTTTTTGACACATTTGACGTTTAAAAATTCACTTTCAGCTATTATATATATAAAAATGGTGTAAAAAATGTATAGTAATTCATAAAATGAGAACGGCTGGGCCGATTTATGTAGAATTTTTTGTTAGTTGTTCGTATTTTCGAGGAGAAGGTTTTTACGGAAGAAAATTTTGGAAAATCTCTCCGCAAATGTCGGAAAATTGGAAAAATCGAAAGTTTTCATTCAAAATCCGAGTTGACTTAGACTTTGCGCAATCTGACAGGTGTCAATTTGGCATTGTAATTTTTTACAGTAAATGTGCTATTTTTCTTGCTGCGAGTTTTGTGTATTGTTAAACTGATCCCGGATAGTCGTAAATTACGCATTCACGTAAAATTGGGGCGAGGCAAAGTTCGCCGGGTCCGCTAGTATAGTATATTATTAAGTTATTCTTTTAATTGTAACCTGGAATAGCTCTACTGGTTTCGTCGTTGTATCGCGTTCAAAAGTAGGGGGTTCAATCTTCTCATGCGAGAAGTTTTTTTTTCTATTTTGCGTCAATAATAGCGCCATTATTAAACTCGCTACTGTATCGAAATGTGCACATTTTTTAACTAGTGCTGAAAAGTAAAATAGTAGGAATTTTTTTTTCCACTAGATTGGTAACATTTTCATTGATTTTGACAACTGTCAAAAATCATAAAAACAAGATACTTAATATACCGTTTTTCGTACTGATCTTTGGATTTATCGGGTAGTAAATTGCTTCCTGCATTTTCAGCAATTTCCCTTATTTCAGGTGGACTACATGAAAATTCTTCACTCATTGTTAAATAAGCAATTTGGCGAAAAAAACAATTGACTAAGAGTGAAAAATAAAACAATCGAAGTTTCCTAGCTGAATGTTCAATTGTTTTTTTTTAGTAACACCAACTCCCACCAATTTCCCTAAATATTAAATATCGCAATTTTTTTGTAAAAAAGGCACAAAACATGCAAAATAGAAAAAATAGTATAAAGAACTCGTGTCAGAAGTCGTATATTGCACTCGTCCTTTAGAAAACTCGCGTCTCCGCCGCTCGTTTTCTAAACTTGGACTCGTGCAATAATAGACGACTTCTGACACTTGTTCTTTAATATACTATTTTATTTGTAGAAGCAACTTTTTTTAATTTTATTTTACTTTATAAATTAAAAAAATCAAAAATTTATTCTTTTTTATTTCTTTAATGTATTTTTTATTATTTTTTTTAATATAATAGGAAAATTCGATATAAATATAAATAGGAAAATGGCACCCAAAAATCATTTAAAATTATTTTTACTAAATTTAATAAAGATATGTAATCTGATCTGATTTTTTTTTTCTCGGCAAGCAGAACTTTTTATAAAGAATGACTTTTTCTTAAAAATTTGAAAATTAAGCTTTTTCACTATTGTCAACTCAATCCTAGGACACACTGCATACAGGGACGGCAATCAACATATTACAATCGAATTAGACTGTTTCGCTTGCCATCCCTGTATATTCATCTTAAAATTGTAAGTTATATTTAAATTAACGTTTGCCAAAGCATTTTTGAAAGTTATACGTTACAGAATTGTTTGTTTGTCTTCTCCCTTTAATTAACCCTGATGAATTTTGTCAATAGCGGATTAACATCGTTTGGGAATCCCCAATTTTGATACTCACCAAAAAAAAGTGTTAATTGCCGGCCGGCCTAATAATAACGACAGAGAAAAAGACTTTTGCTAAGCTGCAACAGTGTAGATAATAATTAAAACACTTTCAGTGTACACTATTTAAAGCTCCATTATCGATGATTTTAAACATGTTTCAAAGCTTTATAATAAAATCAGGAATTAATAGATCGTAGATAGTGGAAAGTACCCGGCGCATCCACCAATTTGTGAGGAAAACTAATAAACACCGTACCTTTGATAATATCACAATTTATTTATAGATGAATATCAATTTACTTAAAATACGATATTTTTTACTAATTGGCCAATTATCGTTTGATTTTTTTTAGTAGTTCACCCCTTTTAATCTTTTGTTTAAGGCTATACCTTGTTCGTTTCTACTCTGTACTATTATCGACTTGTACACCGATGAGTTTCTATTATTATTTCACAAAGGGTTGAATATCCCAAGAAAAAATTTGCTGTGTTTTCAATTGCAATTTAATCAGCTCTTAGTTCAACTAAAGCTCTATCCGAAAAAATTTATAGTTTTCCCGGAAAACCGTGAAAACTTTGTATTTTGCCATATTTTAATCAATCTTGACGTTTTTCTCTTTCCCTAGTCAACAGAATTGAGTGAAATTTAGATGAAATGATAGAGGACAATGTAATCTGTGTTTGTATGATCTTCATTTTTCCATATTTTCATCCATTTCCAATAATTATAAGATTGGAGACGCTGCAATCATAGATAAGTTCCGAGAAAATCAATAATTATTGGAAATGGATGAAAATATGGAAAAATGAAGATCATACAAACACAGATTACATTGTCCTCTATCATTTGATCTAAATTTCACTCAATTCTGTTGAATAGGGAAAGAGAAAAACGTCAAGATTGATTAAAATATGGCAAAATACAAAGTTTTCACGGTTTTCCGGGAAAACTACACATTTTTTCGGGTAGAGCTTTAGTTGAACTAAGAGCTGATTAAATTGCAATTGAAAACACAGCAAATTTTTTCTTGGGATATTCAACCCTTTATGAAATAATAATAGAAACTCATCGGTGTACAAGTCGATAATAGTACAGAGTAGAAACGAACAAGGTATACCGTTAATGTTATTATCGAAGAAATTTGATTTAGAGTGCCGCCAAGTTTTTTTTTGTCCAATCAGGGACAGTGTGTTGAAAATTTAATTCAAATCCATTTAAACAGAAAACATAATGGAACCGCTGTTTATTTAATTTAAATCGATTTAAATTTAATTGTTCCGAAGAATTAAAATTTTAATTGGTGATTAATTTAAAAAATTTTAGGAAATATTCGCGAAAACACTTACAACATTCCAAATACTCACTTGTTGCAGATGTTTCGGTGGTAAAGTTGATGTGTAGCGTATAAATGTTTTACTAATATTGAAGAGAATCATACTGACTACATTCTAGCAGCGCACTCACCTGTGTATGTGTTGGTGTGTGCGTGTGTGTGTATATATATTTGTACTTTCGTTCCTTTTCCAATACAAATTTGTAAATGTTGACAGGGCGATATGTAGGAAGTCGGCCGATTAAACTACGTAAAAGTACATGGAGGAACCGTTGTATCGATATCGTTAAGAAGAAGGAGAAAGAGAAGGCTGCACTAATTAATATGTTAACATCAAATAGTGGACGATAGGAGTTTCTTTAGTAAATTGTGTAAATAAATCAAATTTTATTATAAAATTTTTTGGGATTTCATCAACAACCCTCCGCCGATTTATATTCTCGATAAAATTGCTCAAGATAATCGAGGATATCAATCTGTTCGTATTCCACAGGTGGTTGAGGTTGTGGTGGTAACAATTCTTCTTTAAATTCCGTTACGTATCTTGCTTGCCATACTGGATTTTGATGTGACCATATATAAAAACCGTGTTGCATTATTTTATTATCGAAAACAAAACATCCCCGACCTTTTGGTAGATTATTTTCGAAATTACCATAATATTTATAACAACCATCATAGTCGATAATTCCGGGACCATGTAGTTCACCATTTTCCCACATATCTAAACCGTCAAAAAATGAAAGGGGCAAAAAAACAATAAGAAAAATTAACGTACTTATTTGTGTGACATTCAACGATTTATAAAAATAAACACCATAACCTTCTCGAACATCATTGGACCAATTACCATTATAGATATCACCATTGGGGTAATAGTAGACGCCTTTACCGTGTTTCAGATCTTGTTGCCAATTACCGACGTATCGTGAGTTGTCCGGATAAACGAATTCTCCTTTACCGTGCTTTCTCCCTTTAATTAATTAAACCATTTTTTCTTCAGTTACTCTAATGATTGGTGGACAAATACTGACCTTTCGACCAATTACCATCATAGCGGGCGCCATTTCTGAACACGTACAAACCGTCACCGTGCCGTTTACCGTGCACGTATCGCCCTTGGTACATATCACCATTCGGTAAGACCGCTTTGCCGGTACCGTGCCGGTTGAATTTAGCGTCCCGGCCGCCACTGTAACGCTAAAAATCGCTTTTTAAATAGTTTTTAGGTGATTTTTTACAGTTAAAACGTACACCGATCGCGGGCGAATCGTCTTCATTCATTTTTGATTAATTTGATTTTGACGGAAATCACAGTCTACTTTGCGGAATGTAAATTAAGAGACTAACTAACTAATTAACAAGTATTTATTTTCGAAAATACAGTGCACTAGTCTTTGGCGCTTATTTTGTATAAACCGCCGGATATCCAGTATCCGGCCGGATACTAAATATCATAAAAAATCGATGCTAACGGATATCGTACAATAAAAGCCAAAATACTACAGAACACTTGAACTAGTAATAGAATTGTCGTTAATTTGCCTTCATTTAATGGTCCTACATATAACAAAACTAAATTAATTAAGGTGAAATTATTTGTTGTCACATCATCGTTCTTCTGTTGCCATTTAATTAAACGTAGAAAACGAAATAAATTTATTAGAAATTTACCAAAAATATTCAATTCACTATAACGAAATTTCGTTGTACTAATTTCTAATTGATCCGTTTTTGAATTGAATTTTGGTAAACGATGCCGTGGACACGGTATAAAATGGAATAATTGTGGAAATGAATATAAAAAATTAAACACTTGCGGTATAAAAAATAGTAACGTTGTTTTACTAAAATGTCCCAAAATACCAACAACGGCAAAAGTCATCCCGGAAAAGTAACAGAACGTATCACCCACAAACACCTTTGATGGGTACCTAAAACAACGAAGAAAAAAAAACAATTCAAATTTCCCGCTGTTAGTGATTTATTCGAACTGGTGTGTTTCTCTTATGATCGAACTTGTTCGATTGGTCGATTCGAACAAGTTCGCGACAATTTGAGAACACACCGAAAATTTAAAATAGATTTGGGCGGTGGTCCAGATTTCCTATAAATTCGAAACTTAAACAATTAAAACAAAGAAGCCGAATAAGCGGACTCAACCAAACCAATGTCATCGGTGTCAGAAGTTCCACCACAGCCAAAGGAACTGTCACGCTGATTACCGATGCGTGAAATGTGGCGGTCAACATGCCACTATCCATTGCACTAAAAGTGCCAAATCCCCGGCCAAGTGCGCCAACTGTGGTGGCCCACACACGGCCAACTATCGCGGCTGCCCGAACTTCCCGACACCACGTCGTGTCCAGGGTAAATCGGTAATGGGACAGGTGGCTAAGAAGGCAGCTACCAGTAACTCACAACCGACACCAGTACACGCGATTAACGCGAAGCCTACCGGCCCTAAGCCGGCGGCTAAACAAGCCTTCAGCCCACCCAGCACTGCTAGGGGGCCACAACCACCGCCAGAGGTCGCTAGCATGCTCATAGACATGCTGGCCAAGGCTGGCGGTGCTTCATCTTGCCGCGAGCTCGCCACGACCCTTCTTGGTCACCTTGCCAATTACCTGAAGTGAGATGGGAAGTGGTATCAACACTGTCGACTCGTTGCGAACAGCGTTCTGGAACGCTAGAGGCTTAACACCTGCCCGTGACGAATTGGCAGATTTTGCCAACCGTCACAATCTTGACATCATCTTGGTATGTGAAACATTCCTTGGTGATGGTAACAGGGACCCCAATATTCCCGGGTACCTGTTACATCGCAACGACCGACAAACCGGTCCTGGTGGAGGTACAGGTATATACGTTCGCCGTGATATTGTGCATTCCGCGCTACTAGTACCCGATACCCGACAAGTGGAGGTCACTGCCATTGTCGTCACCATGACTAATGGTCCGTTGGTCATGGCCGCGTGCTATAATCCACCACAAGTGGTTATAGAAACATCAGATATCGACACGATCTTGCAATTAGGAGCATCGGTCATAGCCGCAGGAGACTTTAACGCCAAACACACCAACTGGTCCAGTCGGCGAAACAATAGAAACGGGCGTATACTGGAACAGCACGCGTCAGATCGAGAATACCTCATACAAGCTCCCTCAGAGCCAACATATCATAATGCTGCTACCGGGGTTCCCGATACGTTAGACATTACTATCTCCAATAACGCTACTTTCCAAATTGATCTCACTGCGGTGAATGAGCTCAGTTCGGATCATTCACCCGTTTTGATGCATATCGGGCACGAAGCGAATGATCCAGTAAGAAATAGAGTCACCCTCCGTCACACTGACTGGGTAAAATTCAAAGACCACCTGAATACACAATTCGGACCAATACACACGATCCATTCCGCGACTGATTTAGAGAACTCAGTCAGTAACTTCGAAAGTAATATTAAGGAAGCGATAAATGCATCTACTCGCGAAATCCTAGGAAACAGGCGGGGATGGGAATTACCCGCCGAAACTATCAATTTAATACGCGAGAAGAACCGTGCTAGACGACGGTTTCATAGATTCGGTAATCCCGCTGATAGAATTCGCGCGAACGAACTCACCAACCTAATTAGGTACGCTCTCCGGGACCTGCGTAATGCAGAATGGGAGCGGAAGATAGCCTCACTAGAAGCAGAGAATCATTCTCTCTGGAGAATGACTCGCATACTGCGTAGTGAGCGCAAACCAACACCGCCAATACACGGCCGAAACGGTTATGTCTATCAGGAAGACGAGAAAGCCGAGGCATTCGCTGACAGCTTGGAGATGCAATGCAGACCCAACTGGCGGGATGCTGACGTGGACCACGTCGAAATGGTAGACGAACAGGTTGAGGAGATACTCCAAAAAACCGACGATTCAGTTATTCGTCCTACCACCACTGAGGAAATCCGCCAATTGATTAGTGCTCTTCGCACTAAGAAATCCCCCGGCCCAGATCACATTGCCAATCAGTCTCTTAAATGCCTGCCGCCTAAAGCTATTGCAGCCTTAGCCGGTATATTCAATGCCATTTTTCGTCTCCACCATTTCCCTTCGCGATGGAAAGTCGCCAATGTGGTCTTCTTCCCAAAGCCAGGAAAGGACCGGAAGTTCCCTCAGAACTACCGGCCAATAAGCCTCTTGTCCAGTGTCGGCAAACTAGCGGAAAGGCTTATATACACGCGTTTGAGTGAAATCGTCACTGAAAAGCAGATTATACCCGAAGAACAGTTCGGTTTCAGGTCCCAACACTCCCCTGTTCTTCAAATACTCCGCTTCACGGAGTATGCTTCCGTCAGTCTTGACTGGAAGTATGTCACTGGCGCCGTCTTTCTAGACGTATCCAAGGCGTTCGATTCTGTCTGGCACAATGGTCTAATTTTCAAACTAGATCAGTCAGGCATTCCCCCCGCCATGGTGCAACTCATACATTCATTTCTCCACAACAGGAAGTTCAGAGCGAAAATTCGCGACCAACTCTCCAGTGAACGTCCCCTGGAAGCCGGAGTCCCTCAGGGCTCCGTGCTGTCCCCACTTCTTTACAACTTATTTATAGCCGACATACCCAAAAACCCAAGGACACAGCTCGCCATATACGCAGATGATACGGCCATCTACGTGAGAGCTAAATATCCGTCCTTGGTCACGTCTAAACTGCAAGAAGCAGTAGACGATATCGAATCTTGGATGCGCCTCTGGCGGATTGAGGCTAATCCAGAAAAGAGTTCAGCGCTACTGATTACACGTCGGATCGTCCAACCTTATGACTTTGTCCATATGTATGACCGACCCATACAATGGAAACCGGAAGTAAAATATCTAGGCGTCTTCCTAGATAAACGTTTGAATTTCCAGAGCCACCTTCGATACGCTGAAACTCGCTTCAAGCAAACCAATGCCCAATTACTCCCGTTAGTTTGCCGCCGTAGCAAACTATCCACTAAAGTCAAACTTCGACTGTACAAATCCATCATCAGACCCACGTTTAGCTATGGCTCGCTAGCGTGGAGTCACGCTTCAAAATCTTCCATACATCGTCTCCAGATACTTCAGAACAAATTTCTAAGGTCGGCTTTCAATGCACCATGGTTCGTTAGAAACACCCAATTACACCGAGAGGCAAACATGCCGGACGTACAGGAGTATCTCCTCAAGATTGCCACAAAGGCCTTCTCCACAATTTCCGACCATCCAAATCGCTTAGTGCGAGAGGCCCTCGACTACGACGAGGAGGATCGGTGGCGAGTGAAGAGGCCAAAAATGGCCCTCTGCCAGGACCACTAGATACCACTACCCATCCACCACTTGCGATTAATGCTGAATTTATGTTCGCAGATAGACGTCATCGTCCTCGCGGCTTCACGCTCAAGTGAAGTCGTGCAGTTCCGATAAGGGAAAGAAGAGTCACTGACTCGCACCCTGGAACTATGAGAGGTTTTAGTCGGTATGCCACGTTATGTGGAGACTCCGACACTACCTGGTTGTCAAAGGAGACGCCAGGTGCCTTTAAAAGGTTTCCTCTCATACACAAAAAAAATAAAAATAAAACAAAGAATTTAATGTTGTAATTATGAAAATTGATACGTTTTTAGTAGAAAATCAACGATTTTACAATAATTTAAGCAATATTAAAAAAGTGAGGTTATGTAGGTACAAATTGTTTATAAAAGAGTTTTAAATGTTTAAAATCCGCTTAAATAAGCGATTATCCATTTGGATATTGCTTGTTGTTCAAATACTATTAATAACGTCCTATTTCTACCTGAAAATCGATAAAATTACAGTTTATAGTGACGAAAAAGTCGTATTTATTCGTAACGATAATGATAATAAAGTAGTGAAGAAATTAACATATCATACAATCAATGATAAGGTGTATTTGGAGAGCCTTAGTAGTCGTGATAGTTTTATTGATTACAATTCAAGCGTATGTTATCGGAATGGTACCGATCTAATATCAATGCAACGTACTGGCGATTATAATTGGCAATGCAACTGCTTACCCGGTTGGCATGGTAAAGATTGTGGACAACCAGAAGTGATTTGGAGGGCATTTTTGACCCGTCGCAAACCATTGAAGTGTATGCGTAGAAACTACCGTTAGTTCGGTTGTAATTCAACCGTAAATAAGCCCTTCTTCGTCTTCTTGGAACGACTTTTGAGAAATGCCACAATGACAAGTGTGTATTTTAGTTCTACGAAATGATCGTAGTTGGATAGATAGATTTAAAAACGATTTTATGCCACTTTTTTGGCCATAACAGATAATCGCAATTTCACTGCAACAACTTGATTACTCTCCATACTCAAACATATGATTTCTTTGTTAACAAATTGACTACTATCGATAGAAAAACGTGTTGTGTCTTTAATTAGATTTTAGAAATTTTCGTTTCGACAATTTTATTACTCTTCAGATTGAACTATATGGTGTCATCTTTAGGCGAACGTGCTGTTTCCTAGTTCTATATGATCTGTTCTCTCTTCATAGGGTGAGAGTAATGCTGTTATTGACACTAACTCTTAAACATCTGTTTAGGGGTATTATGGATAAAAACCTCAGCAAGTGCGGCACTCAAGTTCGGTTAACAAATCGGCAAAAGATAACGTGCTGTTTATTAGTTTTGTTATGGTCAATTGAATTCGGACATTATGACAATGGAAAATTGATTGCAACCACTTTATTACTCTCCAGGCTGAAATATCATATATATCATACATTCTTTTAATATGTTTTATGTCATTCGTATATATTATTGAATCATTAATAGATATCAAAACGATCGCATTAATAAACAAATAATAATTGTTTACTTGACAACGGGCAATTATGTCATTGTGATGGCGTTATGAAAAATAATAGCCCGTTGCTATGATAAACAACTTTTTTGTTGCCATTAAAAATGTGATCATAACCTCAATTTTTCAGAGGTCAATGAAAAATTGAAAAAAAAAACGGATGCACCACGGGCGTTATGGGCATAACGTACACTGTCGACACTCAGACGTTATTTGTCTCATAACGCCCTTGATACATTAATTACTATACCTACATGTATAGTGAAAGTAATACGATTGTTAGCATCAAATTTTTGTGATTGTGAAAGATCGTTAAGGCAGTAGAAATGGTTTATTATCACTTATTATTTACTATTGGCGAAAACGTATACGGAAAATGTTAAAAAAAAATAGTGTTCGGAAAATTTGATTAATTAAAATAGACGCCACTACAAGTAATTGCGCACGATCATTAAGGCAGTTGAAATGGTTTATTATCACTTGTTATTTACTATTGTCGAAAACGTATAAGGAAAATGTTCAAAAAAAACTAGTGTTCGGAAAATTAGATTAATTAAAATAGATTTGAAATAATAAGTAACGTAAATAAAAGTATATTTTTAAACTTTTTTCAGATATTGGCGCGGTTGCACGTAAAATAACCGATTACAAACGATCGTAAAAAAATATGCATTTTTCTTGTCAAGACTTTACATTTTATTTAATTGTAAGAAAACAAAAAATATGCACATCGCGAAAATTACATATTTTGTGGAAGAAACTCTCAGCTTTCAGAAAAATCAGTCAAATTTGTGCGCCGCACTGTGAAAAAAATCGCTTTTTTCACTTTGATTGGATTTTAAAGGGTCTTCCGTTGCATGTATGAAAAAATAAGTATTTCCATTAAAAAGTTCAGAATTTTTCCTACAAAAAGCTACATTTTACCAATTCTGAAAAGAAGGTTTTTTACCTCAAAAAAATTGATGAAGAAGTTGAATTTTTTGTTTCTTCAAAACTTCAAAATTTCATAACTTCGAAACGGACGCATATTAAGAACTCAAACTTTCAGGGAATTTTTTTGTGAAAGTAGAGAACACTTCCACAAAATTTGAAAAAAATCGGCGGGGGTTGCCCCGTAAAAATGATTTTATTTGGTGGAATGACCCAAATATATTCTACGTAATTTTGAATAGATTATTAAAAATGCATAACTATGGTAATTATTAAATGCGATACAATAAATCATTGTAATGATCCCAATTTATGATAAGTTAAAAAAGGTACAAAGAAAAATTTGTGTTTCATATTTGATGAAAGTCAAATCATAGACACATTTTTGAGACTGATCAATAGACACCTAAATGATGGGACTGCAATGATTTAATGATTTCTTACTATTATTCAAAACACATTGTCTTTATAACAATATAGAAATACAGAAATATATATAGAAATTTGATGTAAGTATTATCCTTATATTTACCTGAATGCATTCCATTATTGCGACTGAAGAAAATTAATTTCGGTTAACTCTTAGATGGCAACGAACTCAACGAGATGCACTAAGAAAGTGATGAAAATGGTGACAGATGTAGCGACCTTTTCGAGTACAAGAGAGAACCCCCTTTCCGTGCTATATCCACAATTAAGTCGACGGCCGAAGATTGTAAATCACTAATTCTACACTGTTATGGTTATAATTATTGGCCTTGGCATTGGAAACATGCATTCAGGGATGCACTGCAGGCGGGCGCCCCTATTTGTGGGGGCGCAAAAATGAGCTTGAAAATCTTTTTTTTTGCTTGTGTTATACAAAATGGCCTATGGACTATTAGTTTTCGGATATTGTCTTATTGTTTTCACATCCGGTATTACTATTGTAAATAATGGCTTTTCTTAGTGTTCTAAAGGAATAGAATTAGTCAAATTCATACAACATCTGTGTCACATCTACAAGTGTTGGTCAAGATTATGAAAAACGAGTCAATTAACACATATGCGGAAGGCATTATGTTCGCCGGATGCATTGTTACCGGGGGTTCTTGGCCAACACTTGAAATAAAGATGATCGAAAACATATTTAAGAATAACCATGACACAGACGAGATTTGATAGCCTAGCATTAATTTCAATAGAAAATGATATATGTATGTTAATAATGTCATTGATTATTTTGTAAAAATTGAAACAAGGAGAATTAAATTTAAACTAATTTAAATAAAATTAAATTAAAAAAAATAATCTGAAGGGCGCCTATGACAGTGTTGCAGGCGGACGCCTTATACCCTAGCGGCGGGCCTGCATGCATTTGAAAAACTTTTTCCTAAATTTAGATTTGAGATTCGAACGAAATATGTTTTTTTAAGACTAGTTTGAAACGCGAAAGAAGTTATCTATAAAAAGAGAGCAGACACCATTTTCTCTCTATCTTCAGTTTCAAATAATTCTTGTATAATTAAATATTGCGGTTGTGATTCTTGCACCTGTAGTCATATGGATACAATCAATTCTTTTGTTACTAATTGCTCAAGCACAAAATTTATTTTACCTTAACCAGAAACGAAAAGCTATTGACTATGTAACTGATGCAGTGGTAATGTTTCAGCAAAAGCGAATCAAGAGAGTACGTATTGAAGGATACGTTAATTTAATTCATTATTATATGGATGATGACTTTAAAGCTCACTTTAGAGTCAAACGAAGAACGATAGAGTTATTATTACGAATGGTTGGTAACTACATAGAAAAACTTAAAGGACGTCCACACTACGATGTCAAACTTCATTGCTTAGTAGCGATATGGGTTCTTGCAAATCAAGAATCTTACAGGTATGTATTCCATTTTTATGATGCATGATTTAAATGGCATAATGTTTTATACAGATCTATAGCGGACAGATTTGGCATAGCTAAGAGCATTATATTTGTATATCTGGCTAAATTTTGTGATGCTTTAAATCAAAATGTATCCATGCTAATACGATGGCCCCTTAATCGCGAAGCGCATCGTGTGATGGCATCTTTTAAGGTAAAATACAAATCTCTCATTTATATTTCTTTTTTTGAAAAAGTATAATCTGTTTTTTTTTGCATAGCGACACTACTCATTTCCCGGAGTTATTGGATGCATTGATGGGACGCACATTGATATTCGCGCGCCAGTAATAAATGCAGCTGCATATATAAACCGCAAAGGACGACCGTCAATTATCCTTCAAGCAGTCTGTAATGACAGATGTATTTTTATATTGTTTTGTGGGATTTCCAGGATCAATACATGATGCTCGAGTGTTTCAGAGAGCTGGCATGCTGGAATGGTGTCGTAATAATGCCAAGTTTCCCTCGGATTCACATCTGTTGGGGGATTCTGCTTATCTTAATATGACGCACTTGCTGGTACCTTTTAGAGATAATGGATATTTGAATATGCAACAGAGACGGTACAATAAGGTACATGCCGCCACAAGAAGTACAATTGAAAGAGCTTTCGGCTTATTAAAGGGTCGTTGGAGACGCCTGCAAAAGTTAGAACAAAAATGTCGTTTAGTATCAATAATAATGGCCGCGTGTATTTTGCATAACATTTGCATTTTACAAGACGACATTTTTGAACTCCCGTCTGATAGTTTTTTTAACTCATTAGACAGTGAGACGGAAGATATTACCCCAATGGAACTATATACAGAAGAGGGCGGTTCTACAAAAAGGCAACAAATCAATAGATATCTATGCAGATTGTAATTTTTAATTTTTATTTTTTCTATTTCTGGCAATATAATAAATTATATAATTAAACCTACTATATTATCTTAATTAGTAAATGAAAACTACCTACTGATGATTAATACTTAAAACATGAGCTTAAAGTTAGCAGAATATATTCATGAATGTAATTAACATCTTTCACAATAATGAGGAAACGTTAATAATCAAAATAATAATCCAATACATTCATAATTATTGCTAATTTGTTTTTCAAAATTTCAAATTCAAATATTTTACGCTGGCTATTTTAGCCGTAAAGCATGATAGTCTTCATGCACTACCTCGGAAGTTTGAACAGAAAAAGCTGTTCGAACAGCCTAGTCACGTGACTAAAATGGCATGAATAAAACAATTGACAGTTGATGTTGGAACGAGTTAGAACAATTAAAAAACGACAACTTGCTGTTTGGGTACTCAAACAGATGTTTGAGCACGTAAAAAACACAGGAAATAATACCTCATCCGAACAATAAACAGAATTGTTAATCCGGCAACGTTGAAACATTGTAATTTAAAATTAAAAACAATTTCTATCCAGAAATCACCATACCAGAGCGCATCAAAATTATAAAAACATTTAATATCGGTTGATCCGTTGAGAAAAAATCTTAATGTAACGTCTGCTGGTCGAAAGAGATATACCCAGTTGCCGACACTTGTTCTGGGTTCAACATTAAGTATTTCTTGGGTATTTTGGTAGATTTCGTTATTACTAAAATTAGGGCCGCGTCTAATACATGGTAAAGTACGTACACTTCCAGTGTTTTCAAATAATTGCCGTACTATTGATTCTTCGTCGACGGAAGGCTCTATTGCAATGTTCAACTGTCGTCCGGTAATTTTCCCCACTTTGTATATTTTTATTATTTAAATTACCGTATGTGACGTTTCAGAAATTAAAATGTTTGTATCTTTCACAAATTAATTTATTCCAAAACATACCATAAAATTTTGATTATTTTTTATCGTTTTGCCCAACACAGAAAAAATTTAATTCAATGAATTAAATGCTGATTAAAACAAAAAAAGCAGCAAAGAAAATAACAATTAATACGATTAGTATAAATACATGTTAATGCGTGACCTTGTTTATGTTTACTACTTTGAGAGCCATGCATGTTTACAGTTTTTAACGACAACAATAAACATCTGTGGAATGTCAAGATTGTTTACGATTGAGATTAATGAACTCTCTTTTCAAGCACAATTTGAATTTAAATTTTTTGCGATGTTTAAAGAAATTAAGAAATAAAAAAAATATTTTTGAATTACATGTATCGAGAATATTCTTTTGGTGGTAGTTGCTTTGATGTACGGATAATTATATGACACATGGGTTAAATTTCCCATACTTCCTGATTAGCTAGAAACTTTTTGGGGTTCTGGGCCCTTCTTATATCGTCAGATGTACACATTCTGGGGACTTTTATTTCTCTTAGTTGACGGCTAATGGGAGATCTCGCAGCTGACCATAGATAGAAAAAACACCCTGTATAATCAACATTTTCAGTAGAGTGCTTTTTTTAATAAGTTGTTATAGATATAGTTGTTATGTACGGTATGTATTGTGGTGCAGTTTGAATAAACACAACGCCAATTGATTTGATTATATTTTATAATTAACATCAAAACATCAATACAAAAATAACATTTATTTAAAATATCTCTCTCATCTCACTCGTAGACCTAGAATCACAGTACAAATTAACTCTTCTGCCCAACGGGTTCTCATTGGTAAATTCGATACAGTTCTGTGCAGCAAAACTGAATTAAATGGCGTCAATTTTGAGGGTACAATTTGTGGAATTTAGTTTATTTAATTAGAGAATCGTAAACCAGATAATCGTTTGAAATTATTGCGTAATAATTGCCCTAAAATGTAATGAAATATATCGGATATACACCTAGCGACTATGTGAATATCGACATTCACCGGTGAATGTCGATATTCACCAATTTCTGATTTTCACAGTAATATATATATATATAAAATCAACATTTTCAGTAGAGTGCTTTTTTTAATAAGTTGTTGTAGATATAGTACGGTATGTATTGTGGTGCAGTTTGAATAAACACAACGCCAATTATTAACATTGATTTGATTATATTTTATTAGAGGTGTAAAAGTAACGAAGAAAAGCGTACCCGTATGTATTCGTTACTATAACAATTAGTACTCGTTACTATCGTATCGTTACTGCACTCGTTACTTTTGCTACCTCGGTAAAAACATACTTATACGTTACATATTTAGATAGTGCAGCAGATGTAAGGGATTTTTATAAGACGCGTGCTGTGCACTTCTGTACTCCGTAATTCTTACATCTGTTCACAAAACATAAAGGGACAAAAATTTAAGTTTTTTCTATCGAATTTGACGTTTTCGTTTCTTTTCATTTATAAATAAAATATTGAAAAGTTGGGGGAGCGCATTATACACGAATTTTATTTTTTTCCGAAAATTTAGTGCGAAATCAAGCCGTATTATAAATGGGTGTGTATGCGTAAAATGTACAACAGCAAAACATTTCAACACACACATCAACGTTACTTGCGCGAACTGAAATCGTTGTACCAAACCTTCAAAAATACGAAAAATGCGAGTAACGAGATGTATTCGTGAGTAACGTTCCGTTACTCGGTACTTGATTGCGCGCCCGTTACTCAGTAACGAATACATACGGTTCGTTACAGCTCTATATTTTATAATTAACATCAAAACATCAATACAAAAATAACATTTATTTAAAATATCTCTCTCATCTCACTCGTAGACCTAGAATCACAGTACAAATTAACTCTTCTGCCCAACGGGTTCTTATTGGTAAATTCGATACAGTTCTGTGCAGCAAAACTGAATTAAATGGCGTCAATTTTGAGGGTACAATTTGTGGAATTTAGTTTATTTAATTAGAGAATCGTAAACCAGATAATCGTTTGAAATTATTCCGTAATAATTGCCTTAAACATCGACGGAATGTAATACCAAACATTGTATATAATAAGAAATTGATACTGAAATTTGTGTAAAAAAGTAACATTGCCAATTGTTGGAGACAATATAATATTTCTGGTGGATGTCGCTGTTGTAATGTGTATCCAAAGAATACCGATAAACGGATGACGTAGCTGTGAAAAAATGTTCGAAATTGTAAATTGTTATCCTTTCTTTTGTGTATTGGACTTACCAAGGGAAATTCAAAGCAATAAACACTGAGGATATCAATAAAAGTACTTTAGTAACGTTCTGTTGGTTTCTTGTTGAAGTTATATTTCTCGTTGGTATTTTGACGCCTGCAATTAAAAGAAGATTTTAATTAATACTTCATTAATGACCAGTGCTGCACTGTATCTAGATACACGTATCTAAATTTCGCATCTAGATACAAGATACGTAGCTAGTTACTTTTCGTTTTAATATCGGTATCTTGTATCTCTAGATACACTTCACATGTATCTTTTGTTAGAATTTCAGATGCAGATACAAGATACTTTAATTTGTTTATTTTAATTTGTAAATGTTTAATAATTTTTTCGTTTTTTAGAAAAGTTCATAAAAAAGTATTTGATTAAAAAAATAATATATAGATACGTTATACCTAGATATATTTTCAAGTATTTATCATAGCACTACTCCCTACTATCATGGTTTTTAAGAAATAATTCAGAATTGAAACTGCTGAATTATCAAAACTTATTTTCAAAAGCGGCCAGCGATGCGGACGGGTACCCGCTTGTCAAAACTTATTTCCACAAGCGCACCTATATTCCAACATTTAGAATCTTTAATGCTCGATTTAACCCCCTTAGGGATGAATTTTCAAAAATCCTTTCTTAGTTAGCGTCTACATCACAAAAGGAATATATGTGCTAAATTTAATGCCTATCGGACGGATAGTTTCGGAGATATCGTGATGAGTAAGATAATATAGAAGAAGGAAAACGAATCCTTCAATGCATGACGGAAAATGGGTCGAGCTGTCGCGCCACCACGCGTGTGTCAGAAGTACTAGAACGCCAAGATGATACATAAGAAGGTATTCCAATCCGGCAAAGCATGATGGGAAACACGTCAAGCTTTAGAGACGTGTATTATCTTGGCGTTCTAGTACTTCTGACACACGCGTGGTGGCGCGACAGCTTGACATTTTTTTCAAATATCTGTATCTGTATCTATAGACATATTTTCAAAGTATCTATTGCAGCACTATTAATGACTTTCAATGGCAGTATATTACATCGAAAAGTTAATTAACAAGCATACCTTTGATGCATTATTTATTAAATCACAACATAGAGTTGGATTGCCGATATGAATTTTGTGCAATGCAGTGTATTGATTTTCATAACTCTCAATATGGAAAGGCACTACCGGATACGTTGATTGAAATTTCAACACGTATAGAGTAATTAATGAAGTTGCAAAATTTAAAATGTACTAGCAATAACTGAAAAATAGTGAATCTAGTGTGCATTGTATGTTGCAAAAAGTGAGGTTGTCGAATTCCCGCATTCTATACAGCGTTGTTGTGGAAATTAGCGCGGTAAAATCGCAGATTCTCTTTGGAAAATTGTCTCTCGCAGAAGTAGATTGATTTGCGTCTTGCAAAAATTAATTATTTTAATAATTGAACAAACACAATTAATTGTGTATTTGCGATTGTCTTTGTGTGTTATTCTCAATTTTTCCTTGTTCTTTTTGTGTGTTTATAAGGACCGATTATCTAGTGCTTAGTCAAAATTAAGTTGATTGTTTTATATGCTAATTTTGGAAAAAGTTATTCTTCTGGTTACATAAACACCAATTTAGGTTGGGCTTTGTCCAATAATCACTCTGTGTTAGAATTTTATCAAATTGATGATATCTTTAAAACGGTCAAATGGCTTAGAAACTGCATAATAGAGGCGTAGTGACGGCATCAAAAAGTACTTTCTCACAATGAAGGAACTAAAATATGTATCTTCATATGAGAAAATGATTTTTTTTCTATTTTGCGTCAATAATAGTGCTATTATTAAACTCGCTACTATATCGAAATGAGCTCATTTCGATACTAGTGCTGAAAAGTAAAATGTAGGAATTTTTCTTTCCACTAGGTTGGTAACATTTTCATTGATTTTGACAACTGTCCAAAATCATAAAGACAAGATACTTAATATACCGTTTTTCGTACTGATCTTTGGATTTATCGGGTAGTTAATTGCTTCCTGCATTTTCAGCAATTTCCCTTATTTCAGGTGGAGTACATGAAAATTCTTCAATCATTGTTAAGTAAGCAATTTGGCGAAAAAAACAATTGAAGTTTGCTAACTGAATGTTCAATTGTTTTTTTTAGTAACACCAACTCCCACCAATTTCCCTAAATATCAAATCTCGCAATTTTTTTGTAAGAAAGGGCACAAAATAGAAAAAATAGTATAAAAAACTCGTGTCAAAAGTCGCATATTGCACTCGCCGCTCGTTTTCTAAACTTGGACTCGTGCAATAATAGGCGACTTCTGACACTTGTTCTTTAATATACTATTTTGCGTGTTGGATTTAGGCTTGTTAGACCCATGAGATCTGGACTAGAAGAATTCTTGAGCTATTTGTAGATTTAAAATCTGCCATATTTCAGCCAAAAAAGTTGTCGTAAAGGAAACACTTGTAAAAAAGCCAATTAATCTAAAACTAATACGATTTTATTGCATCGAACGATTTTTTTATTATTTTAAAGTTTCTAACGAAACAATTTTTAAGATTGAAACCCAATTTTCTCTCTTAAACTTGAGAATAGACACCTCAACTCACGTATCAAAAATCATGAAATTCGGGGAGTTTCCACCCGACATAATTTACTTGTGGCACTAGGTTGCCTTTGTTAAATTAGATTTCTCGCAATAATTGACCTAATACCATTAAGAATAAATTCGATTTTCTATAATAGAATGACTTATAATATTGCTTTAATTTGAGATATTGAAGTGTAAAATTGAAACTGTTGTATATGCTTTTGGATTACAATGAAAAATGGATTTCCGCAGCTAGAAGCTTCAAAAAAAGTCGATTTTTACATTGATACTTCAACGAATAGGAACATTCTAATTTGTGATTTATCGATTAAAGATAATTCTAATTATATAGGAGGCAATAAAATTAGATATCTCATTTAAGATCGTTTGTATTGACATGAGAAACGGGAAATGCGCCTGGATGATTTCCTATATATAGAAAATCTACACAAACGTGTCGCACATATGGTAATTAACTTTTTTTTTCATGTGTTATAATTACATAAAACTAATATTTCCACAGTTTGTAGCTCTTATAATTTTATAGTTATTTTCGATACGTATGCGTAAAGTGAGGTATTAGAGTAAGGTGAAATTGAGGCACGAGTACGCTGTGTACCCCCGTACACGCCGTGAGGCGAGTGGGGGTAAGCGCACGAGATCTTGTTGTGTATGCGTCAGTCTCTTTAGTGAGTTCTTCAATTTCATCTTACCGAATACCTCACTTTACGCATAAGTATCGAACATAATTTTTTATAACAACGGATTCTAAAGTTTCTAAATGTCCAAGACTAAATTGCGCCCGGGGGAACTAAGAGTTCTATGTGCTCCTTTTCGCTATCTGTTATAGCAATTACCTAATGAATCTAGGGCGTTACGCGGCAAATAACGCCTGAGTGTCGACGGAGTACGGCCCGAGGGCTGTACGTCGACCAAAGTTGTTGTTATCAAACGGAACAAATTGGAAGCTTTATGAAGGAAGCTCCTCAGGTTAGTAGATAATAATTCACGTCTCTGTAACTTTTAATTAATATTCCAGTTGTGTTGAACAAAGTCTGACCAATCGGCTCTTAGATGTTTTTATCTCAATTATTTGTGGGGAATTGTTTATAAATTAATTTTGACTGGTCGGGACGCAGGCTTTAGTATATGTTTGCATTGAAACGGTACATTGAAACTGTCCAGATTCTTTCTCTGATTTTATTGATCAATTATTCTCATCTAGGTACTAATTACTTACGTATACAAGGATAACGTTCCAGTCGATGGACCATATTACTTGTTCGAGACATATTCGATTTATGCGAATGTTGTGATCCCTGTCGGCGATTAGAACTACTCGTCTGTAAAATGAGAGTACTTTTTATCACTAAGAATTAGTGAGCTATATCTTAGCATACAACGCAACAGAAACAAATCTTTCAACAATCGTTTCTAACACTGTTTATTCACAATTCGCCGCCAAACATTGCAGAAACTTGTGCACATTGTTAACAAAAAAGTGCAACTTTAAGGGCGAGGTTTATAAATTCGACTACAAGACAGACACAAAACCACCCTCTGCATATCAATTTTTCACTGCCGTCTACACTTTTGGGAATCTATGAAATTCTCATTTGGGTTTCAATTGTGCTGAAACATTTGGATTAATTCTACAATTATGTGCCTTATTCAATTAATGGAGCGGTTGTAGAGCTCGTAAATTTCCATTATTGCTGTGGTTATTTTTTTTTTTGTTCTGTTTTGAACACTTGTAATACTCGATAGTGGGGCTCAGAGCGCTACTTTGGCCACAGCTTCACTATATTCTTAGCTTTAGCTTTTACCGCTCAGTGGTGCTGCAAATAACTAGTGCGTTTGTGGGGACCTTCAATTGTATTAATTTAGAATAAAGTCTAATTCTGACTAATTGGTACTTTTCAGGTGAAGGTATTTATTTATGCTTTAAAGAAAAATATAATCCATGTTATATGAATTTTTATGTAATTCTTGTTATGTTAAGGATCTTCTGTAAATTGAACAAATTAAACGAATTGTATTACGTCTCACCCAAAACTTGTAAAGTTTATTTTTCAGTATTAAACCATCCTGAAAATTTGTTAAATATAGAATTAACGGAAATTTACGAGCTGTTAGGTTAAACTTTTCATTAATTTTCTATTTACTTTATCCTAAATATTTGTAATGAAACATTTGTGAACCTTTTAAGCAGGAAGAGATCGTTTCATATAATTTCCGAAGACGTGGCTTCTGCAGTGTTGGGCTCAGCACTGGTCAGGGACCATATAGCAAAAAGTAAAAAAAAATGAATATAAAGAGACGTTTATAAATTATTCTCGTGCAACTTTCTAAGATTTATCATGAGCCTGGTGTTGATAAAGAGAAACAGATTTCTACCTACAATCGCCAATTTCGATATTTAGTTTTTTTTTGTCTTCCATTTCGTCTTTAACGATTTGTTGCGTCTAATAAAAAACGACTTACCTGTGTGGGATGTACGTCTTGCAACTCAGTCTGATCCTGGTCTTGATGCAGATAATCATCAATACAATTGGCTTGCATTCGTTTTCTAAACAATAATAAATTCCTTGCAATCATCGCGTTCATTATTAAAATCAATAAAAGTGGTATAATCAAAGTCGTAAACGTATCAATAAAATTAACAACTCTCATAAATTCTAAATAAACTGGTCGCATCTCGCACTCCAATCGATCCTTTATAGGCACCATACCAACTATCCAAAATAGATACGATTGTGATACTAATGCAAATATTGTTAGGCTCGCAACAACAGCTTTGGCCCTTGATACCGTACAAATATGTGGCCGATGTAATGGATATTGGACAGCAATAAAACGTTCAACAGTGAAAGCAACAACCAACCATACACTCAACGATGCACATACTGAACTTAAATAAACGGAAAATTGACACCAACCATTTGTATTATAGATATCGAAGACATTATTAAAACTACAATGGACAATCAGGACAACAGCTAAGAAACCGAAATCGGCCACAGCTAATGCAGCTAAATAATAACTATAGCTGCGTATTCTTAAATCTGTTGTCAAGAAGACGATGCACGACAAGAAATTCCCAATAAAACCAACAGCAATTATAAATGGAATGTAGTAAGTGTGTAAGAATTGCAAATACACATAGAATGAATCACATGATTTTTCAATGAAATATCCACTCGGATCGAAGTCAGTTTGATTTGTTGTTGTTGTTTGGAAATTTTCAAAATTCTCAATATCATTATTTTTTAAATATAACGTATGGCGTATCATTGATAATAATGTTGAGTTTAATTGTTTAACAGCTTGTTTAATTGTTTTACAACTCATCGTTTACACGATACTTTAGATCGTTTAGTGAAATCGTGACGATAGAGGAACGTGGTTGATTAGTGGACGTCGCGACGCACTCTGAAAATGTTTCGAATTCGGTACGATTTAAATAGACTGGATGCACGCAAGCGTCTCTGTCATTCAGCAAAATAAATCATCAAAATCGTGATTTCGTCCAATGGAGAATTTCACCCCCACCACCACTACATCATTTATTACTTTAAAATAGATTCTTTTTTCAATAGGGGCCTTTACACTAAGAGACTTTTGCGCAGATTTTAGGAGAGACCAGACTTTTACACAGACAAGTCTCTTAGTGTGAATGCAACGAGAGACCTAGAGACTTTCACACAGGCATTTACAAAGACATTTGGAGAGACTTGTCTGCGGATTTGTCTCTTGTCGCCTTCAGACTAGAGAGACAAATCCGTACGAATGAAGTCTGTGCGAAAAAAGGAGAGACCGACGTGGTCTGCGCAAAATAGCAGAGACAAGTCTCTCCAAAAATCCGTGAGTCTGGTCTTTCTAGTCTGAACGCAAATTATTTACGAGAGACCAAAGACAATTCACGGTCACTCTAAAATTGTCGATTATAAGGATAAAATATATATTCTTCTCTTTCTTTTGGAGAGACTTGAGGTCTCTTGGAATGTTGAAAAGTTTTTTACAGAGACCACGTACTTTTCTCTTATGGATGCTATTGTTTACTCTAAAACAACCCTGATCGGTTTAAAATTCATCAATTAAATTTTTAAAATATAAAAAGATATAAAATATAAAAAGAAATCAATTAATTGTGATGATAAATGGTAGTCATAATAATTAACTATTGTTGCCATAATTGTTATTGCTTTTATTAAAACAGAAAGATTAAAACCCTTTCCGCTTTTGAGATATTACTGGAATGTACTACAGTAAAAAGATACGGAAAATACGTCTCAAAAAATGAGGAGAGTTGCAATATTTTTGCTTAAAAAAATGATTACAAAATTTAATAAAATCATTCTATAAACCGCATAAATTCAATGATTAAATTTAAAATATTAATTTTCAAATACAAAAACCTTTTTTATTGTCGGTATAATCGGTTTTAGATTCATTATTTACTGCAATTTAAAAATATAAAAAGAAATGAATTAACTGTATTTTTCAAATTAAGATTTTTTCGCGTGCACAATGCTAGACAAACACGTGTTTCGTATTAAGACAGTTTTTACAAAAGAGAATATTGTTAACAAAGAAACATGCCGAATTTTATTAGTCCCTCAATTTGGGTTAATACCTACAAGTACAATAGTCGGAAATTCCAGAATTTGTGACCATATAAAATGAAATAAATTAACTGTATGATAATATCAACCATCTGGAACTATTTGTACCTACCATAATTATTATTGTTTTCATTTAAATAGAAATATTAAAGCCCTTTCCGCTTTTGAGATATTATTGGAACAGTAAAAATATGCGAAAGATACGTCTCAAAAAAGGGAATAATGAGAAAAGTTTCAATTTCTTCGGACAAAAAATTATTAAAAAAATTAAGAAAATCATTTCATAAACCATAGAAATTGAATGATTGAATTTAAAACATTAATTTTCAAATACATAACCTTTATTGTCAATTTTCGCGCTGGATCTTGCGCAATGCTAGACAAATTGTCTCTCTAAAAGTCTCACGAATCTTATTTTACGTGTAAACGCGTGATTTTAGGAGAGACCAGAGACCGAGGCAAAAAGTCTTTGTAAAAATCTCTGCGTTGCATTTATACTACAGAGACTTTTGGGCGGATTTAAGTGACCTTGATTTGTCTGCGGATTTGTCTCTGTTCTAGTGTAAACGCAACTTGTAGAAGTCTCCGGATTTGGTCTGTGTATTGGTCTCTGTAAAAATCTCTGTATTTGTATCTGAAAGACTTGTATGCGGACAAGTCTCTTAGTGTAAAGGCCTTTAATAAGTTGAAGAATAAAATACAAAGATAACGGACCGATTAGTGGATCAAAACACCCATATAAAGCAGAAGAAGATTCTAAACTCGTAGAGAAAAAATAGATCAGAGAATTTCTGAAAGGAAATGTTACAACTTGTAACTCACGAGATACACTTCAATAATGTAAAACAGTTTCCTAAACACGATCGCAATCAATACTTGAATGTTTGCAGTACCGTCACCCTAAGGTTTTAATTAAATGTTCAATAATTGTCGATTTGTGTAAAGAAACTCTTAGGCTATGAATGGAAATAATAAAATACGGATATATTTAGAAATAAACAGTTTTATTAATAAAATTTGGAAATAATGAAAAATCAATATTCCACAAATAGTCCCCTAGTACCGGCCAGTATGCAAAATATTATTTATCTACGACTTATATATAAAGTGACAATTATACGTGTGGTTTTTGCAATATAATGTCCTATATTATTTCCTACAATTTTCTTATTGGCTTACGAGAGGGAATAATCGAATAATGGTCATTATTCCCGCTCGTAAGCCAATCAGAAAATACTATTTTCCTTAATTTTCTCTAATGTTAAAAAAACCATGGTAACTACAAAAAATAAATAAATCGCCACTTTTAACTAATAGTTCAAAAGTGTCCGTTTTCTGTGTGATTTTATAAACAAAAATGATGATGAAGGTAAATGTTCTTGTACATCACCAATATCTGTACATTTAGAATAAAGTCGTAGATAAAGTATAGTATACAACTCGCTAAAATGAGTGCTATTATTACCTCGAATGATTACAACACTCGCTCACTCCGTTCGCTCGTGTTGTAAACTTCATTCTCGGTAATAATAGCACTCATTATAGCGTCGTTGTATAATATACTATTATCTTCAAACGGCACAAAAGTGACAGTTTTTATGACTCAAATGACAAGGTAAAAATAGCATTTTGTGTGCCTAGGCGCTTTTTTCTTTTTTTATAAGTTTAGGCAGACAAAATTACAAAATCTGTCACTGGCGTTTAATTTTATTCGTTATGTGACATTTGTTTTTGCATCGCCATGGAAGCAGTACTGCCAAGATATTGCAATCAGTTAAAATTTTAATTTTTAAAAACTTTTCAATATTAAAAAATGTTAAATTAAGACGTTTGAAGATAAACTAGTATATGTCATTCGGCGCAAAACTATCTTTGTGTGCTTCAGCTGACATGTCTGCCTCACTAGCGTTCGGCAGACCACAGTCAGCTTCAGCACACAAAGTTCCAGTTTTCCGCCTAATAACATAATCTACTATTATCTTCAAACGTCACAAAAGTGACAGTTTTTGTGACTCAAATGACAAGGTAAAAATGGCATTTTGTGTGCCTAGGCGTTTTTTTCTTTTTTTATAAGCTTAGGCAGACAAAATTACAAAATCTGTCACTGGCGTTTCATTTTTTTCGTTATGTGACATTTGTTTTTTGCATCGCCATGGAAGCAGTACTGCCAAGATATTGCGATCAGTTAAAATTTTAATTTTTAAAAACTTTTCAATATAAAAGAATGTTAAATTAAGACGTTTGAAGATAAACTAGTATATGTCATTCGGCGCAAAACTGTCTTTTTCTATTTTGCGTCAATAATAGCGCTATTATTAAACTCGCTACTGTATCGAAATGTGCACATTTCGTAACTAGTGCTGAAAAGTAAAATAGTAGGATTTTTTTTCCACTAGATTGGTAAAATTTTCATTGATTTTGACAACTGTCAAAAATCATAAAAACAAGATACTTAATATGCCGTTTTTCGTACTGATCTTTGGATTTATCGGGTAGTAAATTGCTTCCTACACTTTCAGCAATTTCCCTTATTTCAGGTGGAGTACATGAAAATTCTTCACTCATTGTTAAATAAGCAATTTGGCGAAAAAAACAATTGACTAAGAGTGAAAAATAAAACAATCGAAGTTTCCTAGCTGAATGTTCAATTGTTTTTTTTTAGTAACACCAACTCCCACCAATTTCCCTAAATATTAAATCTCGCAATTTTTTTGTAAAAAAGGGCACAAAACAGGCAAAATAGAAAAAATAGTATAAAGAACTCGTGTCAGAAGTCGTATATTGCACTCGTCCTTTAGAAAACTCGCGTCTCCGCCGCTCGTTTTCTAAACTTGGACTCGTGCAATAATAGGCGACTTCTGACACTTGTTCTTTAATATACTATTTTGTGCTTCAGCTGACATGTCTGCCTCACTAGCGTTCGGCAGACAACAGTCAGCTTCAGCACACAAAGTTCCAGTTTTACGCCTAATAACATAATCTACTATTAAATAAGGCAATAACCACAAAAATATTGATTGGAAAATTCCGAAATATTGGTAGATACAAGCCTCATGAACCCAAGTTTTGCAATTTACACATTGTACCCAATCTTCTTCGTGAGATTCAAGGCACAAAGGGCAAATTGCAAAAATTCCGTTTTCGTCTGTTTTTTTTTTGCCTTTCTTGCAAACTCCTTTTCCAAAAGCACTTATTCTATCATTTAATGTCGCTTTAGGTATATTGTATCTATGTGTAGACTCATCTCCTTGCTTAGTACTTTTTGTATAGCTCTTTGAATATTGGTAGGATCACAAGTGCCTTTCTTTACCTTCGTTTCACCTTCATTACCTGACATCATTTGTGTAGTTACATGACAAAAAAATTAAACCACTTAAAAATGCACTCAAATAGTGGACGGTACTGGGGGACAATTTTGTGGCCGGTACTGTAGGAATCGGAAAAAATTTAATGTTCGCTCAGTAATTAAATATAAGGCTTGAAGTGTGATATAAATTATGCTTCATGATACCTAAATAAGTAATCAACAGTTAACACGGTTTACTTTCGTTGAAATAGCCGAATAACCTTTGATAATAAACCACTGAAATTTACTTATGTATCGTACGTTCATAGCCCACAACATAAAAGTCTGCATTGGCAGTTAACCTGTTACGAGAGGACGTCGCCACACAGGGCACGTCATTATGAGACCAAACATCAAAAAATGCCACGCATTCTGTATCTCCATTTGGTGTAGAATTTGGGAAACAGTAACTGGCTGGTACTGGATGCCGGCGGGTACTGTAGGACTTTCCCCTAATCCTGTAATGGTCCCACGTATTTCCGATCGAATTTAATAATACGAAAATAAGACTATCGTGTTATCAGAACAATTTCAAGCAGTGTTCGGAAGTAGTAAATATCGACGTAATTTACGGTATAAAATACGCGTAGTTTTTTTGATTTACTACGTGTAGAAAATTCATAAAAAACTACGTATTTACTACATATTTACTACGCGGATCGTTTTTTGTTGTAATTCAGAGCATGAATTAATATATTAAAGCTTGATATCTTCATTCTCTGTTTCATTTGAGTTGACTACCATTTTTCAAACTTTTATTCATGAATAGTAAGTGAAAGACAGGAGATAGTTTGCAGTGAAACTTTTCTTCAATGTTCTCAATAACGGGTACAAATTTTCAAAAACGGATACATCCAGATTTTCCAAATATTGTACTGCATGATTCATATAAATTTCATCTAATTCCATTGCGTAGCACTAAAGATATTGCCCATAACTAGCAATTGTTTTTGTTTATTTGCTGTTGGTTGCTATGGTGTTGCTATGAAGTTGCTCGATGGTAAAGTGTTTACTCAATGGTAAAGTAAACACTTTACCGTTGAAGTGGGTAAAGTGATACTTTACCATCAAGTTTTTAGTCCATAAAGTAGGACTTTAACAGCAAGTATTAAAAAAATACATTTTATACATAAATATTTAACAGATAAGGCAGTTAATGGTTGTTTGCATTTTATTTAGAGCTCAAGCGAAATGTTGCCCCAGGCTTCAGAGCTGCTAAAGCAGGCTCTGTGTTCAATTATATATTAGAAATTTGATATTAGACAGTATTTACTACATAAACTACGTAAACTACATTTACTACATCAAAAACTACGCGTGGACGTAGTTTATGTATGCATAAACTACATTTACTATAGTAAATATTTTTTACATGTACTTTTCCGAACCCTGATTTCAAGACATCGAGATTTATTGATTTGTGCGCTTTGTAGGAGCTATATTGAAGCGTTAATTTACTAGAGGCGTTAACAATTACACAAGAATGACTACTTTGTCGGCTAATTTTAGACAATCTTGAATCGATATAATTTTATTAAATAGATTTAATCGTGAACGAGTGCAACTAATTATTGAATGATAAATTGTCGGCTGAATATTGAAAAAAAAAAAACGTACAGCAAAGTTAGATGAATGATGTCCGTGAAACAAACGCCATTAGAAAAATATCTTTGATAATTATCAGAGTGTCTCTGGCTTTAAGGGTTCTATTTTGATTAATTATTTCTCAGAAAATGGAGCAAATCAAGCTTCTCTAACTCGACAACTATCTAAAAATGTATTTTACAATTTCATATTGGATATTCTAACAGAAATCCACAGACTCCGAAAAAGGCTTTATTATATCTAATAATCCAATAATCCTCCTAATATGATTGAGTTCCAAATCGTTGGAATCAAATATTATCGATTCTCTGGGGGATTAGTCTAACTATAAGAAGAATTAGAGAGATTGTTCTTTATAGTGGCAAATGTAGAAAAGCTGTAAAAGAATGTCCGAACTTTCCAAAAAAAAATGCATTTGGAGATTGTTGTGAAGGTTGTGGCAAACAATTGTACAAGAAAGTAGATGAACCAAGTCTATTGAATACCGCGAGATACAATAGAGGCCAATTGCTCCTTTCAAATTCGATAGTAGGCGGTCGAATCGAGTTAAAGCCAACACCTATTGGTTTTCTTTATAATAACCGTACATAATTTAAGGCAATTCGTTAAGTCGTTTACAAATGGACGACAATGGAAAATAATTTATTCTTTACTTTTCTTTATCAGAATAAAAAACCATGTACACTCTTATAAATGCACTATTACATTTATTATCCCATTTCGACAATTCTACTTTATACGATTTTTTCTACATTCATTATAATTGCAAAATAACGTCGGGATTGTAATTGAACTTCGAACAGAACATTAAATTTGAATAAACTGTTTCCAAGTCCATGATATCATTAAAACGTTTTTTTTTTGTCTTGAGGATATTTATAATTTCTTGTTGCAATCTGTATTAAGACAACACAATTTCCTTCTTCAAATACAATTAAAAATTGCATTTTCTAGTTGTTGCAACATCGTTATCAAAAGTTTACCGTCAATAGAGTTGCACGGAAACGTAATTGAATTCTGGGAATTCTATAAATGATTCAAAGAAATGAAAATACGAGCTAATCTAAACGAAATGATATGTATTTCTTGAATCTGTATTGGTCTTCAAATTTTACAGAAAAAATGGGGTAAATGTCAGTCTGTAAAATCAGTTTTTTCAAAATCTTTCCAAAACTTTGGATTGTAGGGGAACGGGGGGCAAAGTGGGCCCCTTAAGGCGGCGCTAATGCTCAATTTGATTACAATGTACAATGATTTTCGCTCTCACAGTCGTAATTTTTAATTTGAAGAAACTGTCGATAGATGAAAATGTTGGTGGCGCATAGGACAATGTCCGTCTTAAACTTTTTTCCCAAATTTTTTCCTCAAATTTGAAAAAAAAATTCCTTTATGAAAATCGTACTTTCGCTTTCCTGCTCTCAAATCAAATTTTTTTCACATGTATTTCATATAATTTTGAAGAGTGATGATCTCCGAACGTTCGTCTTAAACTCTTTTCTGGGACACTCATTTAGTCTTCACACAATTTCAGATTTAGAAAGTACGGTTCGTGATTTTTAGGACAAAATTTATCGATAAACTACCGCCACAGATATAGTAGGGGTTTGGAAGTGATGTTGACAGACCAATCAACGTTCGAGTCAATGGTATACATACATACATGTATACGACCAATGGACCCCTCCATGCACACAACGATAAATCGAAAGATTTGGACTGTATAGTCCAAATCTTTCGATTCGTTGTGTGTATGGCCAAAATCTATGTGAATTTATCGAGCGATCCGAACCAAACGATACAATCGAAAAACAATTTGATCTGGAAAATCGAAAGAAAAGGACCGTATCGATTTGTCTATTGATTTATCGTTGTGCGTATGGGAGGCTTTAGCAAACCACCGCTTACATAATAGACAAAAAATTACACGCCAAATTGAAGGCCGTGGAGATTTTATTGCAATTTTTATATCACTCTATTTTGTCTGTTGTTGGAGAGTGTTTGTTTTCTGCACTTTTTCAAGTTTCGACAAAATATTTTGATTTTGTGAATTTTCTTGCAAGATTCATAATCGTTTTTCTTTCAGTCTTTGAGACTGATTTTTATAAACTTTATTTTTCAGTTTTTTATTATTGTTTGTGTTTGTGATTGTGTTTGTGAGACATATAATGGGTCATCGTTCAAAGTGTCCGTCTGTACGTCGGAAAAATGCAACAATTGCCGCGAAAAAACGCTGGGAGAACCGAAAAAAACAACAATCGTCAGAATATCAATCGCCAGAATGCAGTACGGTTCCCATTGACGAAGAACTTCCTGATTTAGAAATTGAAAAAGTCCCGCCAATTGTAGATGAGCCTAATGTAATCAGTGGACAAAGGTTGGTGAATTTAAATTATCTCCTGTCGCAATTAAAATCCATAGATCATGGACCAACAGAGTGTTCTTTGAAACACCTGACATTCACTGAGAAAGACCCGCATGGTTTCAATCTAGGATGGAACATAACTACGGTAAATATCAAAATCATTATTACCATTATTATCATTATTACGATTAAATTATTTTTTTACAGATAATTACATGTGTTGTGTAATATCGGCGGCACTGGTTCAAGAAGAGCATTCATTCATTAGAAGATTAAAAAAAGATAAGTATTATGATAATAATAATAAAAAGAATAATTGCAATTATATTTTTTTTCAGCTGCTGTCACACCAATACTATAGTATTGGTGTCCGTTTGATATCACTTTGGATCGTAGGAACCACTAAAAAAATCCGACGAGTAGTTATATTGTATTGTATTTTTTGTCTTGGGGGGGGGGATGTTTTTTCTATACTTGTTTTTTATTGTTCAAATAAATATGTATATGTTTGTATGTTGTATGTAATGTTCTCTTATTTGGGTGTCTTATGTAAAGAAAATAATATACAGCACTGGCGGCTCTCCTGGGCACATAGGAGAAACGTTCGCCCCTCCCATCTGTAGCACTTGCATATGAGTTAGAAGGAGATAAAGAGAATGTAGGTGGTGAAAAAAAGCAGAGTGCAGATGGGGTAAAAAAAATGAACAATAAATATACAATACTTTTATTGAAAAAATACATCTTTGTATTTATTCTTTAAAAATAAAGTAAGGATTCTAAATTCTTCTATAACTGTTGTTGACCCTATCATAAAACCAAATTTGTAAACTATTCCCGTTTTTCTATTTCAAAGAAAATACTTACAATTTTATGAATAATGGCATCTTGTGAATAGTCCCTTCTTTGTCTGATGCGTTTGATCGGGGATGTAATTTCAGAAATTCGGATACTGTGTGACAAAGATACCGAATCTCTAACATGTCGTTGTTGACAATTTCTAAAATATGGGATATTTGTCGAGTTTTTGTTACAATCGAAAGTGTCCTGTTTGGTCAAGGGTCTAAGGGTGGGTGGTTGCATTTTTAATTCTTTCACCACCTACATTCTCTTTATCTCCTTCTAACTCATATGCAAGTGCTACAGATGGGAGGAGCGAACGTTTCTCCTATGTGCCCAGGAGAGCCGCCAGTGCTGTATATTTGCAACTATGTACATAGTTTCGATTGTTTTTAACAAAAAATAAATGAAATTTATCTTAGAATAATTCTAGTCTTCTATTCCAATTTATCTTTTTATTTTACAAATATGTGTGTCTGAATACTGTTTTTATTGCTTTTTTAGTGGAAATAGTAATTCTTTGAAATTTGATACACTATAGACAGAGATAGACAGTTATAATGAGAGAGCCGTAAAGGTTAAACATACAAATTGCCCGATAGTCGCTCAACATTTAGAATCGCTCATATAATGGAGGGGAGATTTTATTCGTGTATCTTGTGTTGCGTATTTAAAAACACCTAGATTTGATACGTAAAATTTCCCCTCCAATTGCTATTCTTGGATTCAATTAGTCCCACATTAAGGAAAAAATTCTAATATCAATAATTTTTTCACGCGTTTACTTTTTTTTTAGACCCTTGATACTTATTTAACATTATTATACTGCGTCCATTAAAATTAAAAAATCGAAAATTTGGGGCAAAGTGGGCCTCCCAAAAAAAATTCATAATTGATATTTTTCATTCTGTATTTTTACCTTTACAATTAATTATTAAATATTCAATAAATGGATTACGCCTTATTATAAAAAAAATTTCAAAAAAGTTTGTCCCCATATTTTTCTGAAACTTTGAAAATTTGAAGGGGCCCACTTTCTTCCTCCCTCCCACCCTTATAAGTGAATATTTGCGTTTTTTTTTTTAGTTTTTCACCCCATTCTGCTTCATTATTAATCTTACAGGCAAGGATTTTCAGTAATTTGCTGATTTCAGAGAAGAAAGTTGAGGCACCACCTAAGTGCCAAAAATTCTGTAAATCCAAATTTTCCACCTTGCCTAGTTTACCTGTAAGTTCATTTGGAAAAAAATAATTATACACAATTTAGGATTGGACTGGTGGAGGGATTTTGTGTCTTCGACAAATCAGTTCTATTGTTCTGGTGAATTTTTATTTTCACTACAACCAAACACAATTCCTCTTAATCTCCGATAGAAACATTCATAAAATAAATGGAAAAGTTTTTGTTAAGATGAAGCATTTCAGAATCTGAAAAGCAGCTTACTGCCGTCAACTGACAATAAACCTGTACCATTACGGTAAATCGACGACTTTCTAGCAAATCGAATGTTCTTTCAGTTCGTTTTGTGGTAATTGATGTCGTCCTGTTTGTTTGCTGAAGAAAAAAACAACAGCCGTTTCAAACATTCTAACATATAATCCATATTATCAATAATTTGGTATCATTTTTAGATAACGCCAGTCGGGATACGTTATCTAAATGATTAATAATAATTAATCAACTAATTATTATTATATCTTATTTTTTATTCGCAAAAAGCCTTGTTTGTTGGGTTAAAGTTGAAGCACGAAAGAATGTTCCTTTCTGAACTTTTGTATAATAATAAAACTAGAAAAGCAGCAAAAGCACAATGTTTTGCTTCAAAACATAAAAGCGACTCAAATGGCTGTGAAATCGACAATTTCGATTGCCGTAATATTAACGGACGGCTATTCAAATGTCTCCAAGTATTATAGAAAATATAACCGAATTGCAATTGCAATTTGAAGCCCGAGGGCTACAATGCACCGAGGACAAAATAGCATCTATCCCGAATGGTATATATCAGTGGCGGCCCGTGGGTTTTTAACATAGAGGGTCAAATTTTTGTAATTGGTAGAGTCTTTTTCCACTTTCAGGGAAAAACGAAATTATCGGATGGAAAAAGATAAGACAATAATATAATTTTGGATAGTTGAAGCGCAACTATTTCTTGTATAATACTCATTTCGAAAAAAAAAAACGCCCTTATTTTGATTTATACACGCACATGTAGGTATATCACACAATTGTTCGTAATAAACTAAATCTCAAATCTAAATTTAGGAAAAAACTTTCAACAAATGCATTTTTCCAGTACCAACAAAAGAACAACCCTAGAGAATTAGTGATTTACAATCTTCGGCCGTCGACTCAATTGTAGATATAGGACTGAAAGGTTGTTCTCTCTTGTACTCGAAAAAGTCGATATATCTGTAATTACCTTCCGGTGCTCTCTTTTTCGGGGGTCGTGTTAGGTCGGCAATTTTTTGCCGAATATATTCGACGTATTCCTCAACGTATATGTAGACTTTTTTTTCCGGCAGTTTCTTATGGTCTTGTAAGTAATATCTGTAAATATCTGCAAAAAGGTCTAATAAGCTTCAGGAAATTTTATTTCTTTCATTATTACACAAGTTACTTACCCCTTATATAAATGTATTCATTGCTATGTTTTTGACAAGCATGGAATTAGATCAGTGTTTGCCAAACTTTCGACATATGTGTACCCCTTCTATAATTTTCGTAACACTGTGTACCCCTCGTCAAAAAAATGCTTATACTTTGATAATAATAAGTCGCTTCTTGCAGCAGGCTCAGCAAAAGCCTGGAGCCACATGTACCCCTTCCAACTCTTCACGTACCCCAGGGGGTACGCGTACCACACTTTGGGAAACACTGAATTAGATGATAACGCAGCTTTTGCATTATTGTAAGCCTGCGTAGTTAATCAAATATTTTGACCACAATGAATCTACAAACAGCAATTTAAAAATCGTTTCGATACTAGTGCTGAAAAGTAGAATGTAGGAATTTTTTTTCCACTAGATTGGTAACATTTTCATTGACTTTGACAACTGTCAAAAATCATCAAAACAAGATACTTAATATACCGTTTTTCGTACTGATCTTTGAATTTATCGGGTAGTAAATTGCTTCCTGCATTTTCAGCAATTTCCCTTATTTCAGGTGGAGTACATGAAAATTCTTCACTCATTGTTAAATAAGCAATTTGGCAAAAAAAACAATTGACTAAGAGTGAAAAATAAAACAATTGAAGTTTCCTAGCTGAATGTTCAATTGTTTTTTTTTTTTAGTAACACCAACTCCCACCAATTTCCCTAAATATCAAATCTCGCAATTTTTTTGTAAAAAAGGGGCAAAATAGAAAAAATAGTATAAAAAACTCGTGTCAGAAGTCGTATATTGCACTCGTCCTTTAGAAAACTCGCGACTCCGCCGCTCGTTTTCTTGGATTCGTGCAATAATAGGCGACTTCTGACACTTGTTCTTTAATATACTAATTTTTACGTTAAAAAAACACATAGGTTTTTTATTGGCAGAACACATCACATGACTGACTGGAAAAATCACGTTTAATTGAAAATTTAATTAATAAAACTTTTATACAAAAATTTATCGAGATAATTGACTCGCATGGATGAAAATTCTATGTGCTCCTTCGATAAGTTAATTACTGTTATGATGCTTTGAAAACGGGAACAATAAAGACAACACTTATTCAAAGAATAAAAAAAATAGTAAAAATTAGTACTTACAGATTTTGTTAAATCAATTTTTAGATTGATTAAAATCGTATGGGGGTTCAACACGTTAGGTAAGCTGAAATCAACTGACTTAGTAATACCACCTGCGGCGCCCACGGCTTGCCACGATTCCGGAGACTATAGGCGACATAAATCACACAACAGCAGAAAATTTACCGGGAATTGCTAAGTAATATACACATACACTTCTCAACAGCACTGATTGTCGCCAAGTATTTTGATATTTTGTTAAACAATTCAACAAATAATAAGTTTTCTTATGTTATGTATCGGCTAAGATAATATATGATTAGGGGTGAACGAATTATTCTAAAAATTCGAATAATTCGCAAATTTTCGAATTATTCGTGAGTTTTCACAGTCATATAGATTTTAATGTGGAAAATCCACATAAGTTTCAAATTTTTGTCTTTACTGATAATTTGCAATACATTTCTTATCTGGACATTTTTCGATCCACGTACATCTATCAGGATTCTTAATTGAACTTAACATTTTTTATCGCGCTTTTTCCGCAGGGGTAGGCATTTTGAATAAATTAGGTACACAACCACCAGCAGTAAATTTATAACTGAAACTGATCGGTGGAAAGACTAAACAATGAATTCGCAGAATGCATTCATTGCTTTTCTAGGAAAATTCGACTTATCGAAATCTGATGCCACAGAAATAATTTGAGATATTAAGGATTTCGAGTTATCGAATAAGTTTTACATGGATTTGGTATGCCCAAATGCTACTGCCATCAAATTTAGTTTGACTTACTGAAAATTCGTCTTATCGAGGTTCAACTGTATATTGAAACAGAGTTCTGATTTGTGTCTTAGTTCGAGTCTATCTTACTGAATATCGGGATTATCTTCAAACAGATTAGCGATTATCAAAATTAAAAAAAAAAGTTGAGGGTTTAATAGATCCAATAATCCATTAGTTCATTATTTAGTTTCGAGTTTATCTGAAACCGACCCAACTTGTAATTGAGTTGCATGTAGTTCAAAGGTACTTGAAACTCCATCAATTGATGAATTACATGTTTATTAAATACCTATTCAGATTGGCGATCAATAATAATGTAGAGAAACCGGGTAAGTAGATAATGATAATAAACAAAAAGTAGCTCTTGTTACCATCACCTGTCTTTCTATCTCTCAACACTTCGATATTTCGTCGAATATACAGACTTGGCAAACGATACATGCCCTTTTGTGAATGATATAAAGCTAATCGGCTAATTTGCGGGCAAACAATAACGGTCCCAAAACAGAATTTGTAAACTCGTTGTATAAAAGCTCTAAAGGCAAGCAGGTAGCTGTCGAAAAAAATGGTTCAGAACTGCTAATTTAAACTGTTGCGATCATATTCATCTTTAATTCAAAAAATCTCTTCTAGAAACTTTTTTTGGGGGAGTAAAATCAGAATAGAAGCATAGATTCTGTGAGAAATAAGGAATTTGGTATTTAACATCTCTGCGAATGCCTCTTGTAAAACAGCTCTGAAGACAGTTTCAAGCTAACTGAGTTACCTTCTATATACAGAGACGGCAAGTAAAACAGCCACCTAGAGTAGAAAAAATACTAACACACAAAAAGTAGACTTTTTCATTCTTAGTAGAGTTCGTTTCATGTCACTTTAATTCTGAGAAATAGGGCATTGTAGAAAAGAGAAATAGAAAATGGGGGAGATGATCTATTGGATAAAGACATATCGAAATCATAAAAATTGTAGTTTCATCTTTGTCTAATTCAAAGGTCACCACCGTTTGTTCATCAGCCCCCAAACAATGTTCAACGACTCTCACTATCTCCGGGTTTTGTGGGATAAAAAAAAAACTCAATAGAAGAGTGTTTTTGGCAATCCCTCGTCTAACTTATCGATCGAATACTTTCTTCCACCGACCAACAGCTTATCTCAACGGCTGATTTGTGTACACCAACACACAAAGAGTCTCTTTTCATACTAATTCGTATTATTTATGGGATAATGGATGGTATTAGTAATTTTCCTCTTATCGGAAAATTTCAAGACATTCATTTAATACCGGAAAAGTTTCACACATTCACAAAATAGACGAGGTCACTGACGTTAACAGAACTGATAAACAACAAATTCTATAGGGGATTAGTTTTAGCTAATTAAATCATTCTATTCAAATTACTGTACAGGATGGACCATTTTCGATGGTTTTGCAGAGTATCTCCTATAAGTAGAGCTCGTACAGAATAATGGATAGTACATTCCTGACTAGTCAGATAGTGCAATTAGATTTTTGCTATGTTCTTTTGTTTTCGAGTTATGGCCGTTTTTTCACTTTTTTGCGATTTCTAAGATGCCTTATATTTCGTAGGCTTTCAAAAAAGTTGACGCTTTTTCCACAGTTTATAGTGTAGTTTTTAAAGCTGATTCTATTTAGCTAATTATATTTTCTCTAGCTCTCCAGAGGATCCCAATAGACGCTGGCATCAATGAAGTAATTTTTGATAATTTGAAAGCCAATATACGCCAGTTGGCTCGCAGGGAACGAAATTGCATATTAATGTTTGATGAGGTGAGTCTGGAGCCTCATATTGATGTCAATATGAAAAATAAGTGTTTTGAAGGCTTTGTTCATACTGGCCTGCAACAAAGTAACACCATTGCAGATCATGCGTTGGTCTTCATGATCAAGGGATTATCTGGAAAGTGGAAACAATCTTTGATGTTCACTTTCTGCAAGGGATCAACGCCTGCTGGCAACTTAATGGCGCATATAAAAACTGTAATAACAGAATGTCGCAATGCTGGATTAACAGTTGTGGCTAGCGTCAGCGATCAGGGGCAAACAAATGTGTCAGCCATTAACCAATTAGTGAAAAATTCAGGCACTGAAAATAGGTACTCTGGATATTTGAAAAAGTACACTGTTGATGACCAAACACTAATACACATATATGATCCTCCTCATTTATTGAAAGGGATCCGCAACAATCTTTTAACAAAAAAATTATATTGGGAAAACGACGACGAAATATTATGCGCCAGCTGGAAGGACATCATATTTGCATATGAAGCTGACAATACATCAGGTGAACTTCGGTCAATGCCAAAGTTGACTGATTACCATATATATCCTAATAAAATTAAGAAGATGAAGGTGTCATACGCCAGTCAGGTGTTCAGCCACTCTGTAGCGGCATTCATGAAAGTTTTATCAAAGATTACGTCTCAAGGTAAGTTTTTGGTACATATAATGGGGACAAAGGTGTGGAATAAAGTCGCCACAATCACAAACTAATCCAAACACTTTTTTTTTGTTTTTACATTCCAACATGGATCCTTCACAAGTGGTTCTTGATGCTTTTTGAATAAGAGTTTAACGAAACCAGACAACTCTAAATACTAAAAGTATTAATTGAAATTCTCTCTAGAATAAGAGTTTGTGATTTTATCGAATTCATTCCATGGTTTTTATTGTCATTGTATATGAATGTGTTATGAACAAATTATAATTTTACAGATCAACGCGACTTACTTGGTGCCGCCAAAATATTGAAGTTTTTTGACACTTTGTTCGACAGTGTCAACAGTTCGAGTTTGTGGAATAGGTCAGGAAAGAAATATAAATCTGCTGCATCCATGGATTCCGGCCACATTGAATACTGGAGAGAAGCACGGGAAGCGCTTAGTAATATGTATTTTAGAAGTGACGATTCAAAGAAAAAAGAGATCCCATCCTCGTTAAAAAACTGGATAACCACTCTCAGTGGATTTGAAGAATTAGTGAAAAGTCTAAAAGATCTTGATTTCAGTTTCCTGTTAACACGAAACGTTAATCAAGATCCTTTGGAAAACTTTTTTGGACAAATACGGCAGCATGGTGGGCGAAATATTAATCCCACTCCAACCCAGTTTCGACAGTATTTTAAAACATTACTTATTAATAATTTTAGTACGGCACATTCGCTCAATGCGAATTGCGAAAATGAAGAGTCAGTTAATATCCTTGCTTCAGTTAGACGGTTTGTTACTCAGGGTGTTCCAGAAGAGACCGAGTTAGAGCATTTCATTGATTTTACCGCCATTGACATACCTGTATGTAACTTTTCGTATTTACAAAAAATTAGTTTAGGGTATGTTAGTGGCTTTATTGCCAAACAATTGAAAATAAAGTGTGCAACATGCCAATCAAATATTATAGCAAAAAATGCGATCAGTGAGTGGCACGACCTATCTTTAAATAAAGAATATGTTGAGAAAGTGCCCAACAAATTGAAACACTGTACACCCAAATTTCTTGAATTTTTGTGTAAATGTTACACTATTATTATAAATACTATAGATCAAATATGCCATTTGCCCAATTGTATATCAGAGCTTATAGATTATTTAGATGCCACTGTGTATTTTAATATGACGTGCTCTGACCATAATCTCAAAAATGTAATATTAGAAAAATTCACAGCACTTTGTTGTTACAATTGGGCAAATGGCGTCAACAAATATTTGTGTGGCAAAGCGTCACGGCCCGTAACAGACGCCATTTATAATCAAGCGAAGAATTACTTTATTAAAAGAAAGAAAAAAGAAAAAAAAACATAATTAAATGAATTATTTATCTTTATTTGGCTCAACTTGTTTTTTTTATGAACATTCTCCACTTTACAAATTTATCTCAGTTGACAGTTCTCGGGGATTTCGACATCACACTTACGATTTTATTGTCCATTAATTTTGTCGTTGAAACGAAATAACGGAAAATTAGGGGGCAACAACATGCAAGATAATTGATGTCCAAGTTTCAGAACCTTTGGTGAAAATAATGTCGAAATTCAAATTATGAACCAGCCAGTTTTCCCGCTTTAAACTTTAGTACCGGCACATTTCACTAGATGGCGGCGCAATAGCGACTTACAAATATTGGAAAGTTGCCTATCTATCAGTATATGTTATCTATGGTTTAGTTCACGAATTTTTCTTGAAGTGCGTATCACCGTGATTTAAAGGGCTGCCAGAAGAGGACTTTTTGTACAATTTTGAAAATTGTTGAATTATTGACAACACAGCATAGGGACATTTGTCGATTACAGTTGGCTACAATTATTTAGTTGGTGATGAAAAATACAATGTTGCCAGAGTGTAGTTATAAGATTAGTGATTGCGCGTCAATTACAAATTTTAAAACTATGCGACTCATTCGAATATATACAGGTTGTTTTTTCTAAAGAGTGTTTGTAGTCGAGACCTCCCATTAGCCGTGGAGCAACAATTGTTGCTACCTGTGCTGGTAAGGCAAGCCCGCGTATTTTAATACTATTCTGTATAAGTGTCGTCGGCGTATTGTAAAATCCGTCATTTAGAAAACTGCATAAGTCTTGTCGTTTTAACAGGGGCTGTTTTTGTAACTCCTGACAATTTTCGCCTTCCCTCGCTGTCATACTATTTAGCTCAGGTTAAGTCTTTGTCAGTTCAGACGCTTGGTTGTAAGATATCTGAACATTTCAGGCAATAAAAGAGTTTAAAATATTCGCCATTTTACGATTTGCCTAGTAATTTTCTAGTTGACGGATTTTACAATACGCCGACGACATATATATGAGAAGCCAACGCCACCACTCTTCCCTCTCAGCCGACTGTTAGAGAGGAAGTGTTTCCCCTCACGGGATCCCGCTTGGAACAAATTTACTACCCTAGCGCGTCTAAAGAAGTTTCACTTCAATAAGAGGATGAAAGGATAATAATCGGGGATCTTTTAACGATTATTAACTGAAAGAATTAATAATACCTAATTATAACTGACTCGTTTTTTTTTTTAATAATACAAAAATATATAAACGATAGTTTTGGAATGATTATGCTTCTATACGTTTCCTATACGAGGTCCACAATAATTTTTGGTACTTCTGTGCAGCCTGTACACGATCCGAAGCCTGTGTGATTCCCCGACCAACAACAGCAATATCAGCGCCCTTCTCTAAAACAACACAATCCGGTGTATTGTATCGTTGAGATAATTGATCACCGATTGAATCCAATTGTACGCCCGGTGTTAATTGTAATAGATTGTAATTATTTAGAAATTGTGGTGTTTGTCCAACAATACCAATAACAAGATTTTCGTAAGTTTCAGCTAATTTTATCGTATTTTTCGTATAATTCTCATCAATTAAACTATCACCAGCCGATGTTTCGGCTAATAAGAAAACACCACAACTTTTCTGTTTATCCTGATCGAGAACTTGTTGGATTGCATCCAAAACACCTTTACCAGTTAATGAATGGGCTGTAATTAATTTTGACCAATTCGAAATCTGGTAGATACCATTATTGTATTGTAATTGGACAGTTTTTCCGATATCGGCAAATTTACGATCTTCAAATAATAGAAATTCATGTTTGTCAGCGATTGTTTTTAAGTGTTTCAAGAAATTCGGATGGAAATCCTCAACTATATCGATGTGTGTTTTGAATAGGCAAATAAACGGTCCTATTTCTTCGGCTAAATTCAAAATATCGGTGGTTTTTGTTAGATCAGCAGCAACACAAAGTGTTGACTGTTTCTTGATAATAATTTCAAGCAATTCACGACTAACGGGATTCTTAACAAATTTCAAACGTTCCTCAAATGGCACTTTCAAACGATTCTTCTCCTTTACAGTTTTTATCGATGTAATTTGGGTGTCTTTCAAGTATTTCTCGACTTTCTCAACAATTTGCTGATCGATAAAACCGGCCTCGTGTAAATAACCAATTAATTGTGTTAAATTCAATAAAGCGTGCATTTTAATTGAATTCTGTTGCAACAGAGTTTCACCGCCTTGTTGACGATTCAATAAAACGATCGTATCCCGACACTGTATACCGGAATTCTTTAGATCTTTAACCGTTTCTAAGATACTAGAACCGGAAGTTACGACATCTTCAATTATCAGACAATTATCGCCAACATTAAATTTGCCTTCAATCAATTTTTTTGTACCGTAATCTTTGGCCTCTTTGCGACGCATTACCATTGGTATTTTTGTTTTTGTCGATACGATTGTGGCAATCGGTAGAGCTGTATATGGAACGCCACATATTATATCGAATTTCTTGTCAATTATTTGCAAATACTCTTTAATTAAATCACATAGCGTCTCCTGAAATTGATAAGTTGATATAATTTGGTTGATTTCAATTAAAACGGGCATAATTACAAGTAATTCTGGATAACTGACGATCACTCTTAGATCACAATAAACCGGTGTCATTACACCGATTTTCGTTTTATATTCACCAAATTTGATGGCATCAACTTTATATAAATCAATGGCGAATTGCTTTAATTTGTTGTCGTAATTCGACATGTTTTCACTTTTTTCCTCTATTTTGATTTAAAAAAAAAAACAGGAATTGTGCACGTTACACAATTAGGTTAAGTCACGTTGTCGATAGTATAATTGGTTGCATAACTACAGTACTACCAAGTGAGAAATGTCAAAAGTTACTAGATAAGTTTTACAAAAATTAATAGAGTACGTTTCACGCAATCGATCCGTCTCCGTTGAAGCCGAGATAGAGAGACAATACTTCAATTTTTATTGGAGAATATGCGATTTTTAAATAATTTCTGTTAGCAATTGTAATATTCTATTATGTTCATATCAAATTTCTTGTCATGCAATAGGGGATTTCTCAAATCATCCATGTACTGACTTTACAGACTATATTCCCACAGCTAATCAAGAAGTGGGCTAAGCAGTTTTCACTACCAAAAATGTCGATTTTCGTGCTAAAATATAATAAAACGGACTAAATTAGTTATTTGTAACATAGTTGAGGTAACCCCATTTGCTGATGAAGGTGAATTTTTAAACGTTAAATATGTCAAAAAAATTCCCCAAGTATATGCCGTATAAGTGTAAATATAGGTATTTTTAAGCTGTTTAGTTGCACATTTGACGTTTGACATTCACGTTCAACCAGTAAATTTGGTATACTCCGTCCAAAACTTAAGGATAAAATCTCAAATGACACAAATGCAGCAAGCCTACGCAGCGATAAATAGTTCCTCTTTTAAGACCCCCAAAATTTAAATTCTTTATTGTATTAAAAAGAAAATTGATTCGAAAAGGATTTGACAATCTCCAAAGAAATATAAATATCGAACTTTAGGGTTAATATTGAAAAATTACCAGCAAAATATGTAAATAAATGCGTAGGGTTTTATTCAAACAGGAGTGTCACTATATAATGTTCATTTTCTTTCATATAAATATGTAAAAGTTAGGAAGTTTTCACACATTAAGTTGCCTATAACCTATCATCAGTATTTTGAAGTTTTATACTTAATTTTTGGACAGAGTATATAGTGAGAAGAACCTGTTTTGATCAGCGACATCTATACGCAAATTCGTAAACACTGGGATTAATATGGCAACATCGCGTTTTCTTGCAACAATCTTAGTAACTTTTATTTTCCCCTAGAATTTCGATTTGAACATAACCACAAATTTGTACAGCTCTCCGCCCCCTCCGTCTTTTAAGTCCGATTGTTGTTGTTTTCTTATCGGATTAAAAATAAATATGGAACAAAAACAAACAGATACACACTTGAAGGCGATGTTAAATAGTCCGGCACGTTTTACACCAGCTGTACCAATACCAGATTGGTCAACTCCACCATCTGTTGTCTCCACATCAACACCATCGGCATCTGTAGATTTTCCAATCAATTTTATGACGACATTTATTAATTTTTCTGTACTTACAGACACCACAACGATCGACAACTTCAAATACAGTACAGACGACCACACCAAATATACCATCGAATGAACCACCGAATAATTGCATCACTATCCAGTAATTCTTTATTGTTCGCTTCATTATTGAACAATTTGAATAATTGTGCAATTGTAGGAATTGCGTAACAACCGTTGATTTATGTACACGTCTTGATCTATCAGTGATCAATGCACGGACGAGAAATTCCGAATATAATCCGGCTAGATTCCATGGACTGATAATGCGTCTGCGAGAACCACGTACGACGGCGTTAATCTTTCAAACTGGTAAAATTGTGTGTACCGGTGCGAAGGGCGAAGAGGATGCCTTGTTGGCATCGAAGAAATTCGCACGAATCATACAAAAACTCGGATTTGAAGTAAATTTAAAAATCAAACACCCAAATAGAACAATTTCAACAATTAATAATTCTTATTGTAGATAAAATTTGAGAATTTCAAAATTCAAAATCTAGTAGCAACATGCGATCTGAAATTCCCAATTAAATTAGAAAATCTAGCAATTGTACATGGACAATTTTGTAGTTACGAACCGGAATTATTTCCGGGCGTTATTTATAGAATGATAAAGCCGCGTTTGTGTCTATTGATTTTTGTTAATGGGAAAATCGTGTTTACCGGCTCAAAATCACGTCAAGATATACAAGAATCATTAGATAACATTTATCCGATTTTACGTAGTTATAAGAAATAAATATAGCCGGTAAGTGGTTTTGTTTTTGTTGCTTTTATAATGGAAAGGTAGCGGGCGTTTTTTTTTTGTACAAATTTGAAATGTTTTAAATAAAATTACAACACAAATGACGAATGACGTCGACAATTATTCTGCCTGTAATTAAATTTTCCAACTAGCGAACGAGTTTTAGCGGATACAATTATGTCTTGTCCTCTTTCTCCCTTCTATCCTCAACCTGGTTCACTAGCAGCGGCGCCGCTGTCACTTTAATATTTAAATTTAACATTTAATGTAAACCGGCAGAGCTCCAATACGACGGATTCAATCCTCAGGATCGAGTCGTTGCACGGTCACAGTCCCGTAAAAAATCATCACTGAAGTTGCACTGTGAAATCTACCGAATGCCATACTTGTAAAAATGACTCTTTCCTTTGATTGGTCCGATTCCGATAGATCTAAGCTTTACTGGAACTTACTTATTAAATATCCTCAAAACGATTCAATTTGTCTACATTTAAAAACCGACACTCTGCTGAAAAGCACAGTATTTTCTACAAAACACGTTTTAAGGCCTTAGAATCTTAGAATTCTGCCAGAATAATTCCCTCGGGCATTACAGACGATCTGCCGTGTCATTTAGTGAATTAAACGAAATTGTTTCTAAGGCCGATTTAAGGCTTCCTAACGCTCCAGACACACTTATTTTTAAATGCTTTGTTGATTAATTAATTATAATTAATGTGACCTAATCGTATCGCACATAGTTTCATCTGAAAGAACATTCATACCGCCGACCGGCAATCGAACCTACGGGTCTCCTCGTGCTTTCGCGGCGTTGAGGTGCTCTTAACCGCTGAGCTATCGCCGGCCCAAATAAATTTATTTCTAGTCTTGGGTGGGGAATTTATTCCAATAAATAACCACCCATGGACTAGTCAATTATATTTAAGGATCATGGATCGGTCTAGATCGGAAGTAGGTAATGATCACGATCGTGAATAATTAAATTATTGGTTGATTAATTTATTTATTTATTAATGTGACCTAAAAATGATAAAAAAGTTTTTTTATTAACTCGGCAAATTTGGAAAATCGATATCAGCTTTTAAAATCTATACCCAAATGGGCCACCAATAAATAACTGTTCTAGAAACAGCATTTTCTAAACTGAATCAAATCTGCCATTTGTAGCGGCTACACAAAAAATCCATTATAGGGCGCTCTAGAGATGCCGCTCCAGGCAGCTGCCTGTTGCGTAGTGATCTCGGACCGGCCCTGCCTAAGGATCGGATCCACTAAACAGTTTTTTATTTCCCCAAAACAAATTATTCTGGCATTTGTTGCTATTTGGAATCTTCTCGATAGATTAAAATTGAATGAATCAAACTCAAACAAGTTAGTGTCGGAAAGCAACGCCACTGTTGGTAGGAAACGCTATTCGTAATGGAACTGTAATGAAATTGTGGGAAATATAAAGAGGGTTGGTGAGATGTGAACACCCTTTAATGTACAACCCGTGCCACTAACTGAATTACCTTCATGGCAATTTTGATTAACACACAAAAAAATAACACGATTGAGAAATATTGTCGACGTTGTTGTTCGATTGAAAAAATTGTTTTTACATTCGCATCAAATGCTCTAAATAATTTCTCATCAAGATAAGTGTAGATGATGTTTTTGTGTGTGTGTGTTATGTTGTTGATTATTGGGGTAAATATTGTGTGTTTGACGTCAATACAACCAAATACAACCGCTGTTGAAACGCTGATAAGTGTGTTGACGCCATAACATTAATGGGTTCGTTGTCGTGGTTACCCGAAAATCCAAGATACTTTTGATGGTCGTTTTATTTTATGCGAACGACAACGATCAACAGTGCAGAAAAAAAAAGTCGGCATTTTATTAGTCTTTTAAAATTGAAATTGTTTGTTAACATAGCACCAAAAAAATCCTGATTACAGCAGATATTTATCCAATCTGAAGAAAAGAATCTTTTCCAATATTAACTTTTCTTTTAATAGGAAACTTATCGTTATAAACAGAATTCCGGATAAAGTCAACCGTTTTAGCGTTTATCGGTATTTTTAACGATTTTACGATTTCTCAGTAAATAATCATCTTGTTTACCTGAAATTTATAATTTCGTGTATTTCCCCAACCAAGAATTCGTTAATTTATTCAAGGAAATAAATTCGTTTTCCTTTTCAAATGATTACGCAGAGAAGTTATTATGAATTTGATTTTTCGACCCCTATTCCCCACTGTCAAAGACCATCACGCTCAAAACGCTTTCAAGTGTTTAGACACGCAGCCGATTGAAAATTCTCGCTAGTAAATCTCAAATTATTTGCTGGAAAATAAATAGTCATTCTTTGATTAAAATATTCGCCAGACAAGGATATCAAATATTTATTTGATTTCCCAACACTACTTTGTAGTTTGTTTGTTTGTTTTGTATCTTTTAATCAGAGATATACAGGGTGGGCGAGTCAACTAGCTGCCAATATGTCATACACTCTGCGACTAATCGCTGATCAATCGATTGCTGTGTCCCAGTCGATTATCAAAGAAGAATCGGCGATTCAATAAAGGCAGCTTTTGCATATAAGCAAGATCTAGTTTTTGTTGCATGGCATCTCTCTAATCAATTGTAATTCTAATAAATGCATATCATTGCAATAAATCAGACAAAGAACGGCTCGTTTCTGATAAGTCACTGCCTATAATTTTCATGTTTCAGAATTTCCCAAAATTAGGCCAAACGACGGAAATGTCAGAATTATGCAGAATTTGGGGGCCTTTTGCTTTACTTTTGAATAGTTGAAATTCTTATTCGGTTCTAGATTTGAATAATAGATAAACCTCCAGAATAGCTTTTCGGCACAAATTTTAGATCTGTCTCGGTAATTTTCTTTCCAAAGGAATTTTCCATTTTGAAACACAAAAGAGGACCAAACACGGTTACGTGAATTCTAAATATTTATTCAATTTCCAAAAAACCATCTATCGCGTGGCTGTTTGCGTGAAATGTGCTGTATAAAAACTTAATCAGATTTATTGATTCATCACCAATTTTCCACCTATCAGTTTTTCAATTGTCCAGTTCATTGTACACAGAATAAACGAATAAACGCTTGACTCTTTGTGCTAAAATTGGATTTTTTGCAAAAACATTAGAGCGTTAACAGTTGAATTGATTATAAAATTGATGAATTGATTTAATCAACAGCCAGATTTACCTTTAATCAATTGGTTTTATAGTTTTTGGAATTCGAAACAACTCTTCTGGAAATTATGTGTACGCAATGTAATATTTTACATTCTTGTGTGATGCGATTTTGTTTTATGTCGAGATATTTTTAATAAATCCCATTTAAACTGATTTATCATCATTTAATATTCCAAACATAATTCTCGTACTTTATCGATTTTCGTTGTGGATGTTTATAAAGCGAATGGCACCCCTGTTTGTCCTCAATTCCAGTAGCTAGGTTCATTGCTCCCATTGGAAAAAAGGCCTACATTCTACACATATATATCTACAGTTGAAGAGAGCTATAGTCCTGTGCACCAGTTTGCATCCAGTGACCTACATTTCAAGGCTTTATCGAACTGTTTTCGTTAAGCCACCAAGTTTCGGGCCTCTAGCTCCCTATTTATATTATACACACAGCTATAACGTATATAGACCGACAGGTGTACGAGCTTTACTGTTCCACTTTACTCTCCCCCGCCCTTCTACTTCTTCGTCTTCATCGGCGTCTTCAACCATTTCGGGTAGCAACAAAGTGTACCCTCCTTTCGAGAGGTTACTACTGGTTATTGAACTAAGATCGTTATACGTACACTAGATTTTCTTATTGCTCTATTTGCGACCTAGTTCGATTGCAAACGTGGAATTTATGGTCTTATCCAACGATCGAATTTGGAAAATATTTTAAAAACTGTTGTAAATTGGTGGAGGCGCCGGGTTGTTATTCTAGTAATTATTTCCAACTATAATTTCAACTGTGGCTAAATGGAAATGTCAAAGTTCACAATTTTCCAGCTATCCGAGCCGAATAGGGTCGGTAATGGAAGAAAACGATTACCTGCGGGACTACGTCCTACAGGAATCGGTCTTATATAAGAGCTTCTCTGTTGACTCAATTAAAATTACATGTTTAGAAAATTCTCTTATTACGCTTTTGTTGGTTTGTGTAGGTGGATTTTGGCTGGTTTTTTCACACAAATAAAAACAAATTAACATTATTAGACATTTATTTTGAATTATCAGTCGATTATAATTGAATATTTACATAGATTAGCATATGTTCTCTGTTTAGATTAGTTATCTACAATATATCAAAATATAGTTATTTACATTTGTTACAAAATACACAGGGGATATGTACATCTATTTGAAATAGAGGAATCAAATTTAAAATCAAACAAAACAGAAATAACCCCGTAACGTATTATTGACGAATTGTTTACTAAAATTCGTTATACATGAAACCTTTACAAATCATAATTTCTAGAATAGACAACAATCAAAACAATTAGTCAATAGTAGTTACGATTTTCCACAGTAGAAACCGTAACGTTAACACGTTAACGCTACAATTTCCAAACATTTTCAATAGCTATTCTAACAAAAATTCAATCACAAATCAACACCCATTTCCTAACAAATTCGAAATCGCTAATAGAAGCTTAAAGCTTGATATGTTCAATATGAATTGACGAATTATAGCGATTCGTTAGGAATTAATTTGTGATTTTTTTTGTGATGATAACGAAAACAGTATTTAAGAAAATATGTGTCTTTGTTGAAGTCTCCTAAAAAAATATAGACAAGCTTCTAATAGTGCAGCAAAGTATAGTGCCCAACAATTGCATAAAAGCTCTATTTTTATTATTGTTTAACACGTACAAGCGCCGTCATGGAAGAGCTCTAAGGACAATATTTTCTGTTATCAATAAATTGGTATAATAGAAACATCGATGAGATTTCTACTGTAAGCACAGTCCTTATTTCTCTGTTATCACAGAATAAAATGTCTGCAATTTTGAAAGGGAATAGTTTAAAGGGGTGATTTGCTACTCGCTGCCGTCCTTTTGTGGATTATTTCAGGGGTGGATTTCGACAATTAGCAAGAAATTTAAAGCTCTAAATCCTGAGATATAAGTGAGAAGCGCGAGTTTCCGTTTGCGGAAAATTATAGTGGATTTGGTTTGCAAAGTTTCCAACCCCCCCAGTCCCATACGACCGTGTCATTCTAAAACACACCCTGTAGATGTTTAAATACGCTAAAGAAGAGAATTGCAGGAAAATCAAGAATAGTCAACGAAACAATCATTATTGTCTCCTCTTGAACTTTTTATTTAACAGCAAGGAAATTTTCAGTATCCCATTCAGTCTTTCAAGAAATCATTAAATCTATTTTGGGCGCAATTTAAATTAAATCTTCCTCAATAAAATTGTTTCCAAACCAGTTAAATAAAAATCTGGGAGGAGTAATTATAGAAACGTTAAATATTTTTACACGTACATAATTAACATCGATTTTAATAGATTTATGCTGATAACGAATCCCTATCTCTAGCCACATAGTTGTATTCAAAACCAGACAAAGATGTGGATCTGTTGTAGAATACCAAATTTACGTATATTTACAGAGTGGCATTAAATTTGAATTAAGTACATGAAAGAAGCATTTCCTTTATTCTCAATGGTTTTTTTTTAATACTAAATTCATCAGTCTTGATAATGTAGAAATGACGCTTACCCGGCCGCACTTAATGCGATTTCTTTAAAACGGACAATTGTTGTGTCAAACTATCTTCGCTACTAATGATGCGTTTCTTCATCTGTGGCCGAATCTCATCGACACCGTATTTCTGTGAACACAACAAATTTTTTTAAAGAACCGGTCATGCTACACAGGTGACTCCTACTTACATCTAAACTTTTCTCCATATCGAGCATATGTTTGATTGTATCGTAAACTGACGGTGATCGTTTATTATCAACAATCTTATTATTTTGATTGGAGATCATTTCTAGGATCGGCTCAGAGAATGGATGGCGTACCGGTGTGGCTGGTCGCATCAAAACCTCCTCTTTCTGACCGCCATTCTTCGCTTTTCCAGCTGTTGTCATCGGTGCTGTTGTCGTTGTTGTTGTAGTTGTGCTCTGTTTAATAATCGGTTTACGATCGGTAAAGATGCGCAATTTCTTCTCATCAAGACTGCGTTTCTCGTCTTTCTGATTTCTCAAACGTTGATACCAATAAATGTTATCTAAATCGTGTTTGTTGCCGTGCGGTTTAGCTAATTGTTTTAGTTCGCGTACATCTTCATCTTCTTGAGAATAATTCGGTCTATCATCATCGTCATCATCATCATCATCATCAACAACAGGACCATCTTCCCATTTGCCGTAATTGTAATCATTGTACATTTGCGACATGATCAGATTTTGTAAAAATGCCGCATTTACGTCGTCGTAATTATCGTTGTTGTTGTTGTTGTTGGTAGTTTCGTCGTTGTTTTCGTAGAATAATTCGTGCCCGATCGGTTGTTGTTGTTGTTGTTGTTCGTCTTCCTCCAACAATTCTTCTTGGAGATTAACAACAGGATCATCGTAGTAGTAATTATTGGGACGCGCTGTAGTTGTTGGACGATCGTAATAGTAATAATACGGCAATACGGCTTGATAGACTTCGTATTTTGAAGTTCTCGGTATTGGATAATATACGGGCAAATTATCTTGATTGTTGTAATAATAATAGTAATCGTCCGGATAATTTTGGTTGTAATACGGATATAGTTCGTAGTAGTTGATCGGGTAGCGTTGCGGCCGGACCATTGGGTATGTTGATGGTCCGTTCCATTGATGATGATTGGTGGATGTTGTCGATGAACGACCATAACGTTTCGTACCGTAGATGGGATAACAGGAAATCGGCGTGAATAGGATTACGATCACTTGAAGAATTACGAGAAGCTGTAAAGCGATCTGTAACAAATTGGTTTGGTTTTAATGGAACTTCAACAGGTAGTTGTACGCGACGCTATCCATTCATCCATTCAAATACGAAATACAACAATCGATAAACTTACCATTTTTTTGTAAAATTTAATTCCACACAAACTGATGGTACACTTTTTATATACGTTTCTGTGGGTTCTGATTAAATTCGGGAAATGTTCGCACACAACAGTTGCCGTTGAAATACACATCCAACAATGATCGCTACCCCTATTTATAAGAAAACCTTCCCCTCAACTATCAACCCACACGTTATCAATGAAATGTTCTGTATATAGCAATGGTGGGGATTTGATTGTGTTATTAGAGAATTGCGCCAACACTACCCCATTGGTGGTTATATTCAACAAGCAACATCACTGATTGGGTGGTTGGTATTATTGATCGTTGGTAGAATAAAACGAAATACTACAGATGCGCATAGATTTGTTGGTTTTGAAAAAATTTTCCTCCCCCGATGTTTATTTTATTTATCTCGTACAGGTTAAACAACACATAATTTACGGTTGTTATTGTTATTTATCTATGGATAAATATAGATTTGGTTTTTTTTTATTATCAAGGGGTTGAATATAGGCGTTTCCTTGAACTTACATCCTTAAATCCCCATTTTCCCACCACCATTCGCCAGTTCCATTCATAAACTCGCAACGGTTCTTCTGTTTTTGATAATTGAGGAAGTGTTGAATACCTGTGTTCCAGGTATCCTTGAGGATGCCTACAACCTACCACTTGGGCTACTATTAATTGAAATATCAAATAAAGGGGAAATATACCTATAAATATTTATTAATTAATACATAATTATTCATTTTAAACATAGAAAATTTGTTGTGTTCGACGCAAGGATCCAATGATGCTTACAAGGACTTAATATAATGTACTTGACCTGAATTCGATCATAACAGCATTAATTTGCATCCTGTTGCAATAGGAGATAAGAGAATTAAATGTTGTGAATAAAACTGAAACTTCACTAATTAGTAGAAAGTAATTAAATTCTATTTGCTATAGGACAGCACATATGCGACATAGTTTACAATTGAATTTCCGTAATTATAAATAATTTCCGTGTTTTTAAATGGATTTTCAAACAATCAAAGTTGTTGTGAATAAGATAAACAATGCGTCTATACAGTGTCGGCATGTAGCTGAGAGTCATCAGTAGCAGAGGTCCGTTAGCATTATAAAAGGCAAACTGGAGGATAATATGAGTATTTGCTACCCCAATACTAGAGAACCGTAACAACAAAAGAGTGTGCAGTAAAAAGAATGTCAACTCCTAGGCTGAGAACATGATGAAGCTGTAAGCAAATCAGTGGACAAAGCAATTTTTTGACGATTACGCCCCGTTCTCTGGTGCCGTTATCATACAGAATCAAATTGATTTCACAATCAGTACACTTCTTCCATTTGCCATCCCTATATACAGGGAACCAAATTGGACTAGACACTTTAGAAGAAAAGTGGGATGAAGTCTCCTCCTATTCACGGCATACGATAGAATAATTGTGTGGGTCAGAGTAGGTCGAATAGGAGGAGTTTTTTTAATGTTTATTAATTAGTTAGACGCCCACTGTTGTTAATACAGCAATATCAACAAACAAGTGTTGTTTGTTTTCAGAATCAAATTTCAATCAATATTTATTTTAAAAAAAACAACTTATAGAATCACGAATTAAATCCGTACACAAGTAAATTATCTAAAAATTCATAAACACCAATTAGCGAATTGTAAAAATTGCAAAAGAAAACGATTCTTTACCAACCAGACAAAACTATCTAATAAATGAACATTGAAATGAAAAATCAGTTAGTTACTTTATTTTTGAATTATCAGATAATAGTTCTAATTATACATTATGTGCAAAATTTCCTTTAATTCCATACACACCAGTTAAATGTTATGTCTATCTAGCAACGGACTATTAAATTGTTTGTAACTTTGAAAAGAATAAGACACAGTACAGCCCGCCTTGGTCCAACTCATTACAGCATGAGATATACGTATTAGTTGGTTGTGGACAATTTTCAAAACTCATAATGTTTACAACAGAGACAACACATGTTTGTTGATATATCTTGCTCTATCAGTTATATTAAATTCAACACGTATTTGTAGCAACTATTAACCTTGACTCCAGATGGAACTGTCTAGAGATGTGAAAAAATAATCGATTTTTATAGATTTATATAGATAATTTTTTTAAAGATAGATTTTTAATAAATCGATTATATTAATTACACTCTATTTTTTTTTTTAATTAAAAGTAAAAAAAATAGATTGACGACGTTGGTTTAAACCAGGCATGTGCAACTTGGACAAGACCTCGGGCCAGGAAGCAAATATCACACCATATCGCGGGCCGCAACCTATATAATACCGGGTGTTTTTTCTATCTGTTGTGGGCTGCCAGATCTCCCATTAGCGTTAAGTAAAAAACTTTTTGGGATCCTGGATACTCCTTATATCCGCAGCTGTACATGTTCTTGGAACTTTTTTCCTCTTGCTTGACGGTTACCGGGAGATCTCGCACTCGTCCATTTTTAGTAGAAACGTCCTGTATACATGATATATACGTATTAACGTAATAATTAGCAAATTAAAATATCTTTAAGCTTCCGAGGGCCGTGTTTAATAAGATTTGAAAATAATTACAAGGGCTGGAAAAAGTCACATCGAGGGCCGGATTCGGCCCGCGGGCCGTACGTTGCACATGCCTGATTTAAACCAATATAGCCAAAATATCTACACATTTTAATCAATTTTTGCACTAATGAATTGTTAATATTAATCTGGTGATTTTATTATTATGTACAAAAAAATGCAATTTTTTGAATAATTAATGTCATCCCTAGAAGTGTCTAAATAATAAACATAAAAAACTCCTCCTACTGTGACCACACAATTGTTCTATCGTAGGTATGCCATGAATAGGAGGAGACTTCCTCCCACTCTTCTTCTAGTGTACCTAGTTGCTTTAGTTTGCCTGTATATTGCATAATATTAAATTTAAAGTCAAAAACGTCTACTTGTATTTAGATCAAATGCCGCTGCTGTATGAATTCTTAATAAATATACAGTACTAAAATACTTAATATGCAAATGTTCATTTGCATATTAATGCATTTGAATAATATTTTCCATATTTATATGATTCGGCGCTCCACTGGAAACGGTACTGCTAATGTTTTACACCAATATGAATTTTTCTGTTGTGCAGTTAGCCTTTTTACTACGCAATACTTTTTGATTTGGTTATTTTGCTGGTATTTTATGGCGCCCAGCAACAATTCCGGGTCATTTTAGTAACATTTATTGGTGGAAAAATTTAATGAAACACAATCAACAAATAACAAAGTTTTGCATGTAATTCAATATGGTGTAAATTATACAATTCATGGTGATTTGATCGAAAATTAATAACTAAATAAAGTATCAATCAATCCGTCTAATATAGTAAGCCTTATTCGACTTGACTCTTATCCAATTTCTAATTGAAACTATAGATTATTGCTAGTTTTATCCATATAGTCAAGTTGTTCAAATCTAATTTGGTTTACTGTAACTCATCTGGACAAGAATGTGTCTAAAAGGTCGGAATTGATTGTGTTGCTTGTATAAAGGCCAAAGTATCTTTGGAATTGGTAGTTGTAGTTAATTAAAATAAAAATAAAGAAATCCATAATAAAGTCATGGTTCCTCTTCATGAACTTTCTAAGGATACGTTGCGCTATCAAGCGGTTTCAGTATTCAAACAGGTATTCCACCAATGTTGCTAGTATGACCTTGACTCGGCCAATCACAGACAAGCGCACATCGCTAAATGGCGGTCGACTGCGATGGAAAAGAGACTACACATCGAGGCAGCGAGATATCTTCGACATGAACGTACCCTAAAAGGCACAGAAACAATGAAAATCAAGTAAACGTATGTTACTTGTGACACCATATATCATCTCGCGAATTATAGAAGAATAGTTGCAACATTTAATTAGGATAGTAGCCTAATTTTTGTAACGCTGAATCGTCAACTCTTTCAACACGTATTCTTGTGAATGCAACGTTGTTACTTCAAAGAATCAAACTGTTGCATATGAGGATTTTTTAAGTATGATTAAAGATCGATTTCTCCAGAGAGGCGGAAGGGAGAATACCATCTTGTAGGGCACCAAGTGATTTCTGCTTTAAAATGAATTAAATGAAACAACACCCATCTCAAAGGGGATTATGCGCAACAGAAGTGACTAAGTTCGAATGACACATATCCGTACCAACGCGTTACTCCTGTGCCCCATTTCTTTGTGAAAGATTTAGAATGGAATGAGTCACATTTAAATTGGATGATTTCCTGGTAACTCGTAATTTCCCACTATTTCCGATTTTTTTTCCAAATTACTCAATAATTGATGATTATTAAAACGGAACGCACACTGGCTTTTTGTGTAAACTGTTGAATTCCAGTAGATAATTAATTTGTTGTTTCCCAGAAATCCCAGTTATGCTTTCATCACAACATATATGAACACAAAGGGCGTGTTCATTATTCACACATCTACGCGCATATTGAATTCATACAAAAATTCAGATGGAAAATTCCATTGATCTATTCCATTCCCTTCCGATAATTATTGAGAACAAAGATGTCAAATATTTTCTTTTTTTGGAGCGTCAATTTTTTTTTTGTGTTTCTCTCTAAAGACACAGTTTGACGTCATTGACGGCGACAACAGTAGCATTTATATTTCGTTGATGATCAACACCACTGACACCGCCTCCGCCGCCACCACCACCACCTCGACGATCGCTGCCACCCTTGACGTGTTTAGAAAATATCTCTATTAAACAAGTTGGATTTTGTGTCCTTCAAGGAGTGTAGTCGATCAGACGCCAATAATTTGTTATTTTTATTCTATCTCTTATAAGCTACTGTGCGTCATTAATGAAACTGTACAATCGATAAAACAATAAATTATCGAGTAGAGTGGTAGGGGACGGGGGTGGGTTTTACTCTATTATTCTAATCCTAATATTGTAACCGCTTTTTTTTTTGTCCATTTGATAACGTTGATAATGTTAGAATAGTAGATAGAGAATGTAATTATGAGAGAAATAGAATTTAAAGAGAGATTGAGGAGACCCAGATAGAGCTGCCGCCCCCGCAATCCCGGGCCTGTTCGATAGACAGAGGCGGTCTGGTTAAGCAAACACACACACACATTTAACACATATCATATTGCATTCCTTACATAAGTATTGAGTAAGGTAAGATTACCTTAAAGTTGAAAGATGGAAAATTCCAAAAATTTCGGATATTTTATCGAAATCGAATGGGTAACATTTAACGAAGCGATAGCTTTGGAACTGTGAGAAAAGGTCAAAGGTTGCAATTGCTGCAGAATAAAATGTCTATCTCCGCAATGTTTTATTTAAAAATTAATAATAAAGCCTGTACAAAGCTGTTATTATTTCTCAGACTTATACATGCACATAAAAAAGGGAACAAAGTCTAATTAATTAAGTCTAATTTTGTTCTTAATTGTTTTTGTGAAAAACAGAGTTTTAAAAAAACGAGAGGAATAAAAACAATTTGATGAATTAATTACCGTGACACTTACAAAAAAAATTAACAATCATCAACAGCTAAAAATACACCCAAAGCTCGGATCCTTGTACGGAGATCTTAAAGTCCTTCCAGGGTTGAGCTTTTTTATTTTATTATGGCGCGACTGTCTGGAGCCTTCGTTATACTCGCCCGGCAATCGCCCACATTTCTTACCACATTTCTAATTCTTAACAAATAATATTTTTAAACGCCACAACCACCTTATAAATAACTGTAGAAGTTAATCAACCCCTATCGATGTAATTAGCAGAAACACCCCCTGGATAATATAAGATTTTCATGAATCGCATTTTCTATTGTGTAAATGTGTATCTATAAACGTGATCATTGAATGAAATTCGGCAAAGGGGTGGAGGTTCTAAAAATAGACCGCACTAGAATAAGATGGAATGATGCGGCTGTGGGGTGATTGTGCGCCGATATCGAAGGGTAGTTTTAGGAAGTAATGACGTAATATCGAACTTTGAAATTAATACAATAAAAAACAACTATTTACTATTTTAAACATCATTGGTGGACGGTTTTTTTGTTAATTATTTAACAAATCAATTATTAAAATTATTAACAATTAATTTTCTTGTTGTTATTATTATTTTAGACCGAATTCCAGTATTTATGAAGAGTATTACAGCGACTCCCACATTCTACCCACGCCGGTTATACCCCTGTAGAAAACGGTAGTAGCCAAAACATTTACAATCTAGCTATTCAAACGCGGACAACTTAACTTGTTAGTTAGGATGTTAAATAAGAATGCAATTTGAGTAAAAAACGATTTATTTTATAATTTAATCAAAAAAATATATATATTAAGAACCGAATCTTATATCGATATCAGGCAAGTATTCGGTGGTTGTTGCAGTTGTGGTGGTCGGGGGCGGTGCTGGTTTTGTTGTTGTTGTGCTAGTCCTAAACTCTTCCCCACTGTCCTCATCACTCTCCTCGCTACTATTACAAAAATACCCGAACGGCGGACCTCGTCCAGGATGGTGCGGTGAATGCGGATGGAAATGATGGTGCGGATCGAAGGGTGGCGGACCATGCGACCACGGCGGACCATGACCGAACGGCGGTCCCGCCGATCTAACAACCTTATTCCAACCCCATCGATCGATCAAATGTCGCCTGTTTCGAATATGTTGCGATATTGTTCGACGGTTACGTTGCCGATTTCGATAAACTAGAAATTTGCATTAAATCAAAAAAACGAAATTTTCGAAATCCTCCAATTTTTACCTCCATTGAAAATGTATGTTCCGGTTTTCGCTCGATATCCATCACGATTTCGATACGCTATCAGATAATGGACTACATCGCCGTTCTTCAATTGTAATCGATTGTCGTTTACGTAAAAATTACCATTTTTAAAATGATTCTCACCGTATTCCAAATCTTCTAAATCTTTATTTGAACGTTGCACACCGATACGTAACGTGATGAAATTCAAATCGTTTGGTGATCGATCGATTTTCACTAATAACTCATTAGGTCCAAATACAAGAAAGTCAACCCCAATTTGTGAGGGTAGATCATCCCCGTTAACACTAAACAAATTTACAATGAACAATAATAATGGTGATGCTATTATAAAGAACATCACGTAGAGAATTTTCACACACAACTGATCAAAATCCAGTTTTAATGAATTATTTAAATATACGAGCAAAAAAGAAACAAAACAAAACATCATGTCTGTGGGGTTTACACTATAATTCGGAAAACCCAATGTCGTTGAAGGTTTTTGGCTACAAATGAGGAGAAAAAAAAACTAGTAGCGGTTTACTACCGTTTAACTGTTAATTATTGCATTGTATCCACAAGTTTAGGAGAATTTTTATGATGTGGCAAGGTCGATGTTTCTATAGAATTCATAATTGAGCTGATGTATCAGCTAATAGATCAATAGATCGTATTGTATTATGGGAAAAACATGAAAATTTAGGAAAATTTGAAAATAACACCAATACAACACCATCTAACGTTTTAGATGCGGAAATTTAACAGATCACTGTAGTGAAGAATCGATTAAAGCAATTTGTTGTTACTACACGAGTCTATATAATTTATGCGATGACTCAAAAGTTTGGCTTTCAAGTAATAAAATTAGGTAAGCATGGAACGGTTATATCCCAAGGGGATATCGAGAGGATTTGTTGCTATTTAAGAAAACAGAAATTTGATAATTTTGGAATGTCTATTGGTTTGGTATTTTAAAGCCAATTTGGTAGGTTCTGGTGGCAGCTGTATATGTTCGACCCAGTAAACTGGGATTTTCAGGCTATAACTGTAACAGCATAAAGTAATCTTTATTCGTTTTCTCATTATTGCACGTTGTATGGTTTCCTTTTGAAGAGCTGAAGCGTGACGTTTTGTTTGTACAAAACTTTTTCATAGAAAGCATTCGGAATTTTCCAAACTTGTGTCGTCATACAAAAACCACAAGGCCCACCTAAAATGGAGGGATTCACAAATGGGCACTGCAATTTGGTTGGGAAACAACTTTCACTCATCATTTACAAAAAAGAAACAACGTGGCTTCTCTGGTATTAGGGAACAAGAGAGCAGAATAAAAAAAGATAGATAAGTTAAAATCAAGATTGTAAGGCGAAAACTCAAGTAAAAAGCTAGGCTTCAAGTGATTAAATAGTCACTACCTTTTTACTAGTCTGATATGCAGGGGCGGCTTTAAAAGTTTTCAAACTAGAACGCATTATTGTAGCGTAGAGCAAAATTTAGTTTCGCAACGGTTTTGACGGGAAATTATTACGTTAGGCAATAGATTATAAAAAAGCAAAGGTGACAAAAGGAAAAACTAACTGGTTCCGATTCGAAAAGGAAAAATAGTTAAGCATTCTAGCTAGATTCCGATACCTAAGTAGTAAAAAAGCTGCATCAAGCGGAACTTTTAAGTGTATCCTACACTGGGCTATGTGTATCATTTTGTTAACAGTACCCACTCTTTTATTATTAAAAAAAATGATAGAACAGTCTTAGATACTACCTTAGAACTTTTTGGAACTATTGCTAACTGTGGAAGATTTGATTCAGTTTGGAAAATGTGATTTCTAGAGGAGTTATTTACTGGTTGAAGGTGGATCGATTCTTTACAGATCTTCAGACTCTGTAGACCGTAAAACAGGTTCAGTTTTTGAAAAAAAATTCCTGCTAGGACCTGAAATTTTCCAAATCCACCCTTGGAAGTTTTTTTGAAGTTTCCATATGTCTCGGAAGCCCTAATCCAGTCTTTTATTTGATGTCTCGGAAGCCCTAATCCAATCTTTTATTTGGGTAGCCGTATTTTCATTTACAAAAGACATTTTTCATCTTTTTTTTGTTACTGTGGAAATTAGATTGATCGCTTATGAATATGCGTTCTTGATAAGAATCGAACAAGACACTTACTTAACACCCTTTTTAGATTTGTTTGTTTTTGTTCAGTTGCGTTCCAGTTTTTGGAGTGATAATGTTGTCCCGAAAAATTGTAATTTTTTATTAATTAATAATTAATTGTTTAGCGCTAGTGCTAGTGTAAGTGTCAGTGTGTAATATAAAAACAAGCCCCCCTGTCGAACGGTTCCAGGATTCCCGCAAGGATAGCAGATATCGACTGGAACCAAACCGTGAGTACTTTTCGTTTTTAATTATTTTGAATTATTTTAATATTTACGACACTTTCCGATAGGACAGCAGACATTGTTTTATTACTACTGTCTAATATTACCCAAGGAATTATCGCGATTATTTTGGAATCTTAATTTTTGAAAACCAAAAGATGTAATGGGCATGATCATCGTTTTTTCTTCTTGTTATCGAAAAAAAGCTTACTTTTTTTTTAAATTTGTTAATTCACGTGTGATTATTTTAAAAATTAATACGAAAGTTGCGAAATATATAAAAGTAGTATGCTCAATGATTATTAATCGAGTGGTGTCGAAAACAAGCTTGCCTGGAGCGTCAGGGAAGCTCAGGCCGGTCCTGGACACTGCAATTTCGTTAAGGAAAACTTTCACTCGTCATTTGCAAAATAATACAAAGCAGTTTCTCGAGAATTAATGAGTAAAACCGCAGAATCAAAAAAATGTTAAATGAGATAAAATCAAGATAAAAACCGCGAATTGTTAGTCAAAAACTAGGCAAAATTCTGCTTAGCGTTGAGCAAACTTAAAGAGACGCTATTGCAACAGACAATAATAAAAACTAACCAGTTCCGATTTAAAGACACAAAAATTAAGTCTTAGCATTCTAGCCAGATTCCGGTAAGCCGATGGCAAGTTCCAACTGGAGCTTTTTCAAGAATCCGCTACATTTGAATTCATCAACGCACAGATTAAGGACAATCCGAGCCGTAGATATTTATTTGCGGCCCTTTGCCTCACAGTTATTGCGGACTCTGAGGAACAATCCAAAATATTTTTAACGAAAAATGATTGTTCAACAAAAACAACCAAATTCATTGAATGTTTACCCAAAGATTAACGGAATCTTTCCTTCAATGCGGCATTGAACAAAATTAATTAACGAATGCGCTGCCTTGGATAAAATTAATTTTGAAGGGTCAGACTTTTAATTGGGAATGAATCCATTGAAATTGCTCAAGTTGTGTGGGTCCTTCCAATTGTTTATCGTGTATTTATTTGAAAAATCAAACAACCTGTTTGTGTTTTTATCGATTCGTATTGTTCGCCTTGAACCAATCTACCGGATATATCTGAAATCCTTTGACTTTCACTCATCAAATAAAAATTCGACGAATTAAAATAACAACCGGTAAATTCTTTAATGAGTATTGTATTTTATCGATTCAAATGGCACAATTTTATAAACAAGAAAAAAAGAGAGTTTTTTATGTCAACAACAATCTTTTCTCTAACAATTTTATAATCTAAATACACAAAAAATACTCAAATATTCATACAACTATTAGCGTTTTTTTTTTAAAAAAAAAGCGTTATTAAGCGTCTTTCAAAGCGATCTCTCGAGGTACACTGGGATCTGGTAATTTCTGATAATTCGGTTGAACACCCCATATATCGCGACCGTATTCGATAATTGTACGATCACTGGAGAATTTCCCGGATGTTGCAATGTTATTAATCGACATCTCCATCCATTTGGTTTGGTTCTATGGAAATTTATTAAAATTTTTATTTATACCGGGAACCAAATTCCTCTAGCAACATAAGACGGAATGGGAGGAAGTCTCCTCCTCCAATGGTGTGGTCAGAATACGTCAAATGGGCGGAGGTTTTTATTTTTATTATTAGGCACTCCCCACTGTTAAGTCAAGGTATAAATACGATAAACATCAACAAACATGTGTTGTCTTTGTCGTACTCATTATGATTTTTGAATAATTCTCCTTGGACTCTTGAAAATATCTCATTCTAATGAGTTAGACAAGAAAGCAATATACTGTGTCTTATTCTTTTCAAAATTACAAACTCTGACCACACAATTGTTCTGATCCGTGAATAGGCGGAGACTTTCTCCCACTCTGCTTCTTAAGTGGCTAGTCGAATTAGTTTTCCTGTATAACAACAATAATAATAATAATAGATTTTACCTCGTAGACGGCGCTGACTTGTTCCTGTTTCTTGATATAATCCTCATAATCGGCCAACAAATAGAAACGATCATATTTCAACAGAATATCAGCAATATCTTTAAACTCATCCGGATGATTTGGACTAAAGAAACCGTTCTGGATCTGATCGATGACTTGTTTTAATTCTAGATTATTATTATAATAATCGTAGGCGTTGTAGCCTTTACGTTTCAATTCTTCAACTTGTTCGACAGTCATAACCAATCATTACTGTACGTGGCGTGAATTTACCAGACGGATTCTTTTTGATACGATTATACAACGTTATTATGTGTAAACAATTCAATAATTGCCGTTTATACTCATGGATACGTTTCACGTGTATATCAAACATTGAGGCTGGATTCACTTTAATACCGTAATCTTTCTCTAATAATTGGGCCAATTTCAATTTGTTCTCTTGTTTGACTTTGGCAACGGCACGTTGAAATGTTGGATCTTTGGCGTATTGTTTTAATTGTTTCAATTGATCTAAATGAACGACCCAATCCTCGCCGATTTTATCACTGATCAAATCACTTAAGCCCGGATTGCATAACAATAGCCAACGACGCGGCGTGATACCGTTTGTTTTATTCTGGAATTTCTCCGGTGTCAATTCGTAGAAATCCTTAAATCTGCAACAGGAACGGATTAGTTGGTTCAAGTCAGTCAATCATAGGACACAAAAAAGAGAAAGCGAGAGAGAAAATTGTAAAGAATTATCGATTTGAAAACAAAGGAGAAAAAGTAAAAAATCTATGGACCGGATTCGAACCAGCTACTTGAAGTATGCATTGCCAAACATTCATGATATTAATGATGTAGGGCATGAAGTGATAATTATCTAATAATCCAAAGAAACTGAGATTTGATCCGCTTTCTTAATGAACATAAACCTACTCGAGTTTAAATCGGTTGAAAGTTGATTAACTAATCAAAAAAAAAACAATAGAATCGAGTCAAGCGAATCAAAAATCAATGACAGCTTGATGCCCTACACTAAAGAATGATAGTCTAGACAACATCTGCCATTTTAATGAATTTCTCTTCAAGGGCACCGAAAATTATGATTCAAGGCTCATTCGATTCGGAATGACCTCTAGAAACTTTTTGAAAAATTTGAAGGTGCGCCGGCAAAAATTGTAAAATTTATAAATAATTTAGTAAACAAAATGGGGGTTTGGTTTCTTGCAAATATCTCAGAGACTATTAAAGATATTCGAAATTTGAAAAAAGATCCTTAAAGAGGGGGAAATTTCCGTAAAAAAGGCCCACTTCCCGAAACTACCACCAATATTTATAATTTTATATAATTAATTGAAGATGAAGAGACATTTTAATTCTCAGTTATTTAGTCCGAAAAATGTTTAGCCGACGTCCGGGAATCGGACCACGGGCCCTCCTCGTGCTATCCGGGCGTTGAGGTGCTCTTCAACCACTGAGCTATCGACGGCCTGTAATTATCTCTCGGACTAAATTTATAATTTTAATTTGAGGCGAAAATAGCGCTAAAAGCGGGTGACTCTTGAACAATAAAAATAATTTTAACCCATTAAATATCAATATTAAGAAATAAAAAAATCACATACCTTCTACTTGAATAAACGAAAATCCATGTAAAATTTTTTTTCCCATAATTATTTTATTAGATATGCTTTTGTTAATTAACTAATTTTTACAAGTTTAAAATTTACATAAAAACCCTGATAATTGTTAAACTAAAAACCTCAATTTTTTTTTACTTCTTGCAGCTATTCTTGAAGGGCATTAGAAAAGATCCCCGTTGGAAAAATTAAAAAATTTTGATTTCAAACTTTGTTATTAACAATCTAAGAGGTTAAGGTTATTAAGCAATAAATCTTTTTTTTTTTGTTAATACTCCAATTTGTTCGAATGATTCTTTATAATTTTTTGCTTAAATTATTTAAATAATTGTTATAAACAAATGCATTGTTTATAAGATAATTGAATGATTTTTTTTGGATTTTAATCAGCAATAAATATTATGTTTAAGAACAAAATCGTTTCTTAAAAAAAATTTTGTTGCTTAAAAACGCATTTGTTCAGGGCCGGCGATAACGGGCCTGTAAGTGATGCACTGCAAGCGGGCGCCCCTGTTTGGGGGGCGCAAAAATGAGCTTTGAAGGTTAAATTAAATTAAAAAAAATAACCTGAAAGACGCCTATGTCAGTTTTGCAGGAGGGCAACTTATACCCTAGCGCCGGGCCTGCATTTGTTAATTAACAATTTTAACGTCTTAGATTGTTAATAACAAAGTGGAAAATCAAATTTTTAAAATTTTTTTAAACGGAGATCTTTGGGAACGTTCAAATATTTTTGAACGTTTTTTTTTGAAAATTTTTAGCCCCCCCGCCCCTTATCGTACCAATTTTGGGACCTCTTTCCCATAACACCCCTCGCAGCATAACACACTAATAACGCTTGACTTAACCCCTCCCCCCTGCTAACAATGTTACGTAATACTTGAACGTTCCCTTTTCTAATGCCCTGCAAGAATAGCTCCAGGAAGTGAAAAAAAAATACGTTTTAAGGTTAACAATGCAAATTTTAACATTGTAAAAATTAGTTAATTAACAAAATTATATCTAATAAAATAATTACGAGAAAAAAATGTCTCCATGGATTTTCGTTTATTCAAGTGTTTAGAAGATATGTGAGTTTTTTCATTTCTTAATACTGATATTTAATGGGTCACCCGCTTTTAGCGCTATTTTCGCCTCAAAATTAAAATTATAAATATTGGTGGTTAAGTTCCGGGAGGTAGGACTTTTTAGGAAATTTTTTCCTCTTTAAGGATCTTTTTTCAAATTTCGAATATCTTTAATAGTTTTCGAGATATTAGCAAAAAACCAAACCCCCATTTTTTTTACTAAATTGTTTATAACTTTTGCAATTTTTCCCGAGGCACCTTCAAATTTTCCATAAAGTTTCTAGAGGTCATTCCGAATCGAATGAGTCCTGGATCATAATTTTCGGTGCCCTTAAAGAGAAATTCACTAAAATGGCAGATGTTGCCTAGACTATAAGGAGATTTGAGCCTTAACTGCTCGAAAATTGTTCCGCCAGGCCTTAGTCTGAACTTTGTTGTGTCCTTATAGATTCGTCTCACTTACAGGTCATTTTTGATGATTTCAGAGTGTAGCGCCGCCACACCATTAACAGCATGCGATCCAACAATCGATAAATGTGCCATATTGATACGTTTCTCACCATCTTCTTCCACCAGCGACATACGTCGCATCCGATCAAAATCGCCCGGCCAACGTTTACCAATCTCTTCAATATGTAAATGATTAATATGATAGATGATTTGTAGATGTCTTGGTAGGATATTTTCCAACATTGATACAGGCCAACGTTCTAAAGCTTCCGGTAATACGGTATGATTTGTGTATGCACACGTTTTAACCGTTATTTCCCATGCATGTTGCCATGTTAAACCTTCAATATCGATTAAAATACGCATCAATTCCGGTATGGCTAATGATGGATGTGTATCGTTCAATTGTATTGCCACTTTGTCTGGTAATAAATTGAAATCGATCTGTTGTTTTTGGCGATTAACAAAACTAGACGCCTTAAAGCGCCGTATAATATCTTGTAATGTGGCTGCACACATGAAATACTCCTGTTTCAAACGTAATTCTTTACCACCGAAATTATTATCGTTTGGATACAGTACACGCGATATATTCTCAGCTAAATTACGATCTAATACAGCTTGAATATAATCACCATCATTGAAGAATTTCAAATCGAAATCGATCGGTGATTTGGCCGACCATAATCTTAACGTATTCACAACATTATTATTATAGCCCGGTATTGGACTGTCGTATGGTAATGCGAATACAACTTGTGTATTCACCCATTTTTTACCATTAGGTGTGTCGATCACATTACCATAGAAATTCACTGGTAACATATATTCGGGACGTGCCTTCTCCCATGGATTACCGAAACGTAACCAATCGTCCGGTTCTTCGCGTTGTTCACCGTTGATGATTTTCTGAGCGAATATACCATATTCGTAACGTATACCATAACCGTAAGCGGCCATACCTAGTGTGGCCATTGAATCTAAGAAACAGGCTGCCAAACGTCCCAAACCACCATTACCCAAACCAGCATCCTCTTCCAATTCTTCCAATTCTTCAATGTCCAAACCTAATTGATAGAGAGCCTCATCGACCGATGTTTGGATCCCTAAATTGATCATTGTATTTTGTAAACTACGACCCATGTAGAATTCTAATGATAGATAATAGACACGCTGTAACAGATTTTAAAAAAATATTGGTAAATACATCATTATCTTCAAAGTAATCGATTAACAAAATTAATGAAAGTCATGCGTGGATAAATATACAAGTATTTTTGTGCGTTGACCTATTTGCAATTGATAATCCTTGACGTGAAAATTTTTTTCAATTATAATAGAAAGTGTTCGAAGCGATTGTGTAATGAGGTCAAAAATTGGCCGGTTATAAGTAGAGATCAGATTTTGCGCCCAATTCCTGTTTTTGATTTGCAAAAGGTTGAATTTGGCTGATCTTTTCTAAAGACTGACTAATTTCTAAAATAGCCACTTTGGGAGTATGAATAGATAAATGCTTTGAGTATGCATAAAATCGGATCGCTGCCTCGTAGAAGGCATTTATCGTCATGGTATGGCGGGTGATAGCGCAACGAGCACATTACCCATGCGAAACTTGATTCATCGTGCCCCACCATGCTCTTCGACCGTAACGTCCTTCAACGGCATTGAAAAGCAGTGCAGCAGAAATTGATAAATTGAGCAAAAAGCGGATGAATGGGTAAAAGAGGATGCGTTTTGCTGGCATAAAAGTTATTTATTTAGCCCATAGTTTTGCTACGAAGTCCAACTATACAAACAAAAAGAGAAGAAAATCCCAATGGTTTGCCTAAAATGTGAGTTCTAGATAGTGTGGAATTTTCTGGTACTTCTGCCCCATAAAAAATAAATAATCCACTTCTCGTTATTATCAGGGCCGGTCCAAGTCCACAATAAAACAGGCAGTTTCTTGGAGGGCCATAATTTTAGGGGAGGCATTTTTTAGTGAATCCTACTCTGAACATGTAGCATTTTCTTACGAGGAGTACGGAAGTATAATTGTGAAAAAAATGATAGAACAGTCTCTTCAGTTCAATATGAGATTGGGGTACTACCTTGGAACTCTTTGGAACTGCTGCTAAATACAGAAGATATGATTCAGGTTAGAAAAAAGTTATTTTTAGAGGAGTCAAATTCTACGTTAGATCTTCAATCATAAAAGATTCTGTTTTTGGAAAATTCTCTCAGCCAATTGAATTCGGGCTAGGACCTGAAATCAGAGCCGGATCGAGGCTAAATTGCGCCCCGGGGTAAACAAGAATTCCATACGCCCTTCCCGCTATCTTTTCAATAATATTTTTCATATTTAAATGGTTCTGCGCCCTACTAGAAACGGCGCCCGGCGCAAATTCCCCCGTGCCCACCCCCCACGGACCGGCACAGCCTGCAATTTTCCAAATCTACTCTTAGGGGTTTTTCTATAGTTTCCAATAGCCTCCTCAGCCCCAATGCCTTCACCTGTATTGCATTTTTTATTTGGGTAGCCGTATTTTGTGTTCTAGTCTTTGAAGTGTTAAATTTTTTCGAAGAATTGGTACTTTTTTGTTAATCAATAATTAATAATGTATCGTGCTAGTGTAAGTGTCAGTACCTTTAAAATAATCATGTCTCTTCTAATACTAATAGTTTTTCTTTCAACTTTTGTTGCAGTTATGCAACTGTCAACTGGAACCAAGCGTCTCATACATTGCTTTGAATATTTTTAAAACGAAATCTTTTGTGACGCTTTCCTACGGAAACCAAACTTTTTTACTACGAATTTATTTAGAATTCAACAGAGAATTAACACAATTATTTTGGATCTGTTTTCTTCTTATCAAAAGAAACCATTTTCAATCAGAAATTTACTTAAACATTAATTTGATAAATAGGAGAGTAATTAACGATAACGCCAAAGAATTCCGTTACGAAATATATAAAACTATTGCACTGATTATTAATTTCTGGATAGGGGCGCCGAAAATAATGTTGCCTGGAGCGCCAGGAAAGCTATCAAAGTTATCATATCCTCTGCTGTTCCTGCACAATTTTAGGCAGTTTCTTTTAGAGTCGATTTTATTACTTCACTTAACATTAATAAAATGCAATTTTTCGAAAATTACTGATGTCTACTTTTACTACGCGGTATCAGGAAACAGTCTGAAGTCTATGATTATTACAATAATAGTGATTCACAAGGGAAAAAGCTTGGAAATGACAGATGAACCGGCCCCAAAATAACCAATTGGAGAATATCATCCATATCAGTTTTCTACTAGAGACTGTTTCATGTAATTCAACCGCCTGAAGGCGTGGCTTGTGAGAGAGAGAGTCAATATCACGTCACCGGGACGACGTATGTAAACTTAAAGTACTCCCTTCTCCAGAGACTCCCAGAACTTTATCATGAAACGCACTATAATTTCTGCATTTCAATTTTATGAAAAGTTCTAGCTACAGATAAATAATAAAAGTGAAACTGAACAACAAAAATCCGATCTCTATTTATAATGTAGAGCTTCATGAGAAAATTTAGATCACCCATTATACGTGAGAAATCGTGGAATTTATTGGAGTGGATTCGCTAGCAAAAAAAAACAATAAATAAAACCAAGCGGAAAGTAAAATTTTGGCAAAATTTTTGCATCATTACGCCAAAATTGATCTGTTTTTTTGTGTGTAATTTCCTGAAACATAAACGAAATAAAAATGGCACGTTTCCAGATTATTTTTTTGAGGACATAGCCGCAAAATGACTCTTAACTTGGGAATTGTTTTTTAAATAGATTTGAACTTATCGACCTTTAGCCGGATTATATCATAAATTAGACAGTATACACGAAATTATCAAATTTTTATTTATTTATTTATTCAATTTAATTTGCCTACTGTACAAATATTTGGAAAATACCAAAAATGATCGGCGCTTATTTCGAAATGCACCCGGTCAACTTATGGAGGTGAATAATACATTACCTTTGGATCTTTCTCATAGTAGTATTGCTGTGTTCGAATCCATCTCGATACAAGATGATCTCTTACAGTATGCGCCAATGCCGTGTAATAATCACGGGTCGTTGCAACATTCCTATCTTTAACAAGGGTGTAATGCAGGTGTCTATTGAAAGTTTTCTTAATTTCGTTGACATCATCCAATTGGGCAATACCACGTACACTAATCTGTTTACGACGATCACTATCCGATTGCGGCCTGGACATGTTGAGTAAATTCGCAAAATTTTTCGTTTAAGGAACGACGATAAACGGATTGAACGGCCGCCGAACTTCGAAAACGCCAGTACAACTGGCCTCAAGTGAAACTTGACAAAGGTCACCTTGCCGACGATAATATAGAAATTTACTAATCTTAATCGCACTAGGGCGCAAACGCGATCAATTTAACTATAAACAATCATCAGCTGTGCGGTGGTTGGATTTGAAGATTTGTTTGGAAAATTGGCGAAATTATCCACGATTTCGCCCCTATTGAATTGGTTGATTTAACACAGTGAGCTGTGTTTGTTTGTAATTTTTATTTGATAGATCCCAGTCGCCATTGGATATCGTATTATTGGTTGTCTATATTTGTAAATCACAATCACCTCTGTAATGCGACCGAATTTTGAAAATTTACAATTAGGCTGTATATCCGATAAAAAAAAATTGATCTACTACTTGAATTTGTCCAGAATTGGATAATTATGGTTGATTTACTGTTAGTCGTGTGCGTTTTGGGGGAATTAGGCGAGATAACGGTCGAAATTTGATCCGAATTTTGTGGTGTCAGGTAGACGACCGTAGAATTTCGGTGGAAATCCAGTCGATGAAGACGAAATTTTTGGTGTGAATAAGGAAGCGGAATTTCTGTATCCGTGTCGTCGTCAATTCTTCGCATCAAACGCAGGTAAACCCACCAGTCTTGTACCTGGTTGTGTGGCTTAGAAAAGATTAAAAGGAAGGAGAAGTTGGTCGACTTCTCAACAACAAATAGAGAAAAAAAGCGTTATTAGTTATACGCTACGTCGGCCGGCCATGTTGAGTTATGGACGCGTAACAAATTTACAATAAATCGTGGATTTTTTTTAAAAATTGTTAATTTGCAAAACAATGCACAAATATCTGTGATTAGTGTAGATTTGTTGTTCTGTTCCCAACAAAAAAACGTTGTGATTTTCGAATAATTTCCGTGAAAATCGTGGAAACTTTCAATATGTGATAGTTGTGCGCCACTTAATTGACCTACATCGGAATTTAAAAAGCCGTCCCCGTTAAATTCGTATTTATTCGTATTAAAAAAATCATGTTTATCAAACGCAAATATAGAAAAATGAGTAAATCGTGAACATGTCCAATAAGAAACCGATCATTTTAAAAACAACACCACCACCACCACCAATCCCGACAACAAACGACCAACAACAATCAATACCGCCACGCTATCAACCACCACCATCAACTGGCATCACCAATACTGTAGGTATATTAAAACACCACCATCCACCACCGCCACCATTAACCGTATTGAAGGATGCACGGGTGCAGCCGAATCATCAATTGATGACCGGTGGTAAATTCTTTTTACCACCACCGCAACAATTACCGAATAAATATCCGCCGTATTATCAACGGCCACCACCGCCACCACTACAGGATCAAACAACCACACAAACAACACAAGCACAGATACATCAGGATTTGGTGAATATCCAACGAACGAGACCGTTGATAGATGAGCCAGGAGTGCCGCAAATCCATCCACAACAACAACAACAACGGGAAGAATTCTTACGGCCGGAAATGTTGAAATTCGTCCGGAAACCGGATGATAACAATCGACTTATGCAGAATCTATTGGCTGAGATGCGTTCATTGAAAGAGATCAATCAACGTTTAGCTGATGATAATCAGGAATTGCGCGATTTATGTTGTTTTCTAGATGATGATCGACAGAAAGGACGGAAATTGGCACGTGAATGGCAACGTTTTGGACGTTATACAGCCAGTGTTATGCGACAAGAAGTGTCCGCCTATCAGAGTAAATTACGCGAACTGGATAATAAACAACAAGAATTGATTAAAGACAATTTAGAATTAAAGGAGTTATGTTTGTATTTAGATGAGGAGCGTGCTAATAATACAATTTGTCCATCGTGCGGTAATAGTACGCAAACTGGTAATAGTAATTTAAGGGATGATGGTGATGGATCCAGTTCGAGTACGAATGCTGATGAACCAACAGTACCGCAACAATTTACAAACAATAATACAACTACGACAACTACAAATAATAATAATCATCCACCAAGACGATCAGCTAGCCGTGAACGGATCCTACATGAAAATCTAGCAAGACAACGTAGCACTTTTAATGGTTAGTTATTAACAATAATAAACCGGATATTCTCATTATTAACACACTTCTATCAATTTTCTAGATCAAATAATGCAATATGTACGTAATTTAGAACAACGTGTTAAACAACTTGAAGATGATAAACGTGCATTAACACATAAAATCAATCAAATTGCAACGAATGATCCAAATTTAACACTACCATTAACAACATCCATTAATGATGTTGGTAATGTATTAAGTGGACGTCCCGAAGCTGTGGTACGAGCTCTACAAGTTCTCGAAGTACGTGAACAATTAGAGAGAGACAGTAATAATAATAATAGTAATAGTACGGGACGGATACAATCATCATCATCGTCATCATCACAAATCGGAAATGGTGATAATTTATCGGATACAACATCACAAGATATGGATGATGGTGAAAAGGCTCTAGTTCGAGAGATGTGCAATGTAATTGTCTTTTAACGGTCAAGTTCGTGACTAACGATCACGTATGGAGATGATAAGCAAAATATACGTAGGGCACCAAGTGGGCACTTCCGAAAAATTGAGCAAATTCAGGTCTTTTTTTACATTTCTTGTTCGAATATTTCCATCAATTTTGTGACAAAATCGATTTGCAAGACTTAAAAGGTTGCCTAATTCGGCGCAAATCGACGTGAGATCGGTCATTTACTGTTTTTTCGTTTCTTAATTGTTATTAAATGGATTTTGTATGTTATTGACGATTGCATTGTCAGCTGCAAAACTCAAAAGGCGTAAATTCTATACAAAAATATTTCAATACAAAATTAAAAACAAATTTAAAACCGCGTCAATAGAGTAAAATGGAGAATCTCGATATTTGGCCCGCCTTGCAAAAAACTCGATTTTCTTAATTTTTGGTACATTAATTTTTAATCCGTTTCAATTATCAAATTTAAGTTTGCCCATAATACCTCGAAATTGGCTCGATATTCTGCAATGGTTTAAGAACTGAATAATAGAAGCTCTTAAGAGCTACCATAAGGACGAAACATTTTATCTTGCTTAGCCGTTCTGTCCCATTGGTAAACTGTTAAGGCCTCTATTATGCAATTGTTAAGACCCTGAAAAATACCGAGAGCTATTTTAGAGATATTTGACAATTCCATAAAGACCTGCGACTCACCAGACGATTGTGCGATCTTCCTTACAGCCAATCTGCCCCTGAGTGTGAACGCATTTACTTGCTTGCTCCAAAAATTATGCAATTCGGGAGTTTTCACCTCTGTAATTACTTGTTAAGCGGGCTTTTTCCGAAGTAAAACCAGCTCAAAAATCTCTACCAATCTTAAAAATCAAAAATGATCATTTCTGGCTTTCTAGAATTAGAACTTGGTGTCCTACTACTGCTTCCAAAAGTCTTCTTAAAGACTGAAAATATCGAGATGAACTTGGGAAAATTCGATAGTAAACTCATCTCCATGCGTGTACAACTGTTACGAATTTAACCCTCAATCTTGCTCATTGATTTTTGTTTTTGTTTTGTTCGAAATTAGGTTGTTTGGAGGAAATTGGAGGAAACACCACCGCCATCACGTAGATAGAAAATTACCGTACAATCCCCTTGCCTTTGGTAGTATTTCTTGTTATATAATTCAGAGTATTATATATTTTATTATCTATTTATTTATAAAAAACAATTATATAAGTATTTCTTCTTTATTTTTGACTTGTACAAATTTTCTCTAAATAAACTGAAAAGTTGTCATTCCAAGATTACTTACCTCAAAACTATTTTTTAGATGTATTTGAAGAATTTCTTCTATAAACTATGAGGAATTTCCAAATAATAACAAAAAAAAATATTCCACTATTCTCAATCAATCTGTATTTTATTAGTTTTACTATTAAACGATTCATATGTGGTTTACAAATCAAATCCAGTTACAAGTCTTGGTAATTACTAGATTTAAACCATTAGATTTTGTTCCAATTACAACACTTAGAAGAAAAGGTTCATACAAACAAAACTTGCATCATTCTAAAAAAAATACACCGAATCTATCAATTAGATAATATTTAATTCATGTAGAAGGGAAAACGTTAAAAATATTTGGAAAAAATTGATTGATTCAAAAAAAAAGAACTTATTGAATACATCTAAATATACCAATATTGAAATTTCATTGGTTCATTTTTTGTTTAATTATTTATCTGTGTGTGTTTTTTTTTCTATCATCGTCATCATGATGATCATTAGTAGCGATGACGACGGCTGCTCCTGTTGCTCCTGTAGTCATCATAACGCCGCGACGAACGTGGATGTCTTCTACCACCACCACCACCACCACCATAGTCCCTCTCGTAGTAGTCGCGATCTCTGTCTCTATGGCGTCTAGACCGATCGTAGTGCGAATCATAACTAAAAATATTATATAACAACCATAATCAGCAACCATTACTGTCAGCCTGTACCCCTCTATTATTTTATTTTTTTTTTAATTTTATTTTAATGACAATTGTGTGACCACCAAAAAGCTATGAGATTATTTTTTTAAAGAAAATTTAAATATTTTTTTCCATTCAACCCATGGCATTTAATATGGACACCCCATCATACAAATCCATATACTATGCATAACCAAACCATATAAATTAATACCATGTGCCTGACAAACCACAAAACAACAATTAGGTAAAGGTGTTTGCTTTTGGTGCACTTTTGTTTTCAAATCAAATCAGTCTCACCCATGAGAGAGAGGAATAACGACATAGAAAAAAACAGAATTACGTACAAAAAAAGTTGTGAAATAAGCAACAAAGTACACACAGAGCAATTATTAAAAAAAATAACGGGTTCTATTTTTTATGATTTCATGATTTATCTAAAGATAAATCAGTATATTTATTTAGAACTTGATAAACTGGATTGATGGGGATTTTTCTATATGGTAAACACTCCAATAACATTTGAAAAATTAAAAAAAAAACATATCTACCATATAAAAATATTCACAATTTATCGAGTTCAACATTGTTTTAAATTATTTATACTCACGTCTTAAAAAATTAACGTCTACAAACAACAATTTCTATACATATAACGCATACGATCTAGTATAGTAACCCCCATATTTAATTGAAAATCACAACAATCAATGCTCTGTGCTTTTGATCACCCAAAAATTCATAATGTGTTTTTGTTAAATTGGTCTCATTTTTGCATATAGTATAGATATATAGATTTTTTTTTAACCATGTTCAACAAATTTTACCGTGAATCTCTATCCCGCTTATCACCGCCGCCTCCACCATTCAATTCTGGACAGTCCCTATAAAAGTGTCCAGAATAACCGCATTGATAACAACGCATGTTTGTATTGAAGAAACGTCGTCCGGAACCACGAGTTCTTGGCCTGGCATGAGTCACTCTAATCCGGCTGCCGCACACTTCCCTAAACAAACAATAAAACAATAATTACAAGATTGTTAGGTCACCAAATAAAGACTTTTAGATTTCTTTATTTTAATGTCCTGACTAATAACCTTGATTTATTTGTTACGAAGTAAAAGGGGGTGAATTCATCCTTTTAAAGATACAGACTGCATAACAACTATTTCAATATAGTTTAAACATTTAATCGTTGCGGTGTAATATGTGCATTATTTTAAATTGGATAAGATCTTTCAAAAGAATCAATTGCCGAAAACGAACGAACTTTTGGCGACTTGATAAGATAGTGATCGGTGCATCACGTCTTTTATTAATGATCTTTTGGAAGTCCAGAAATTAAATCAAGCCCCCAATCACCCATAATCAATTTCAACCCAGACGGCGCCCCGATCAAAAGTTCAATGTCAATTAACAAATTACAAGTGTAACAACAATGGTTGCGATACAAATTGTAAGCTGTAAAAAATTACGTTTTCATTCTACTTTTATATGTGGACCTTATCGTGAGCAATAGTTTACTCAAAAGTGATTAATTGAGAGCCTTCCTTGTGTAGAATTTTCTTAGCTATAATTGTGTAAATAGCTATTTTTGATCATTTTCGATACAAAACAAATCAATGGTATTTTACAGGGAGTGTTCAGGACGCTAAAATTCAGATTAGTCGGATTTTTCCCGGGGTTTGCACCTTTTTTAGACTTTATTACGTAGGCTAGTGCTTTTCAACTTTTTTATTATGACAGATCGGTAGCTTAAAAGTTTATATTTCTGTGGTTGAAAAACACCACCCAAAACTGTTGTAGTTTATACGTACATCCCATCAGTCGCTTTCAATGCAGCATTTGCAGCTTTTTTATCTTTAAATACAGCAAAACCAAAACACGGTGTACTATTCGTCATCCAAACTTCTTTCAATTCACCAAACGGTGCAAACACTTTCTCCAAATCTGATTTACGTACATCATCACCAATATCGGCAATATGTAAACGATAACCATCCGGTTCACTGCTACGTGAACGGGAACGTGAACGTGATTTTGAATAACTTGAACGACTCTTTTTGCTAGCATTCGAATTTTTACTACTATTCGATGTACTACGGCTACGACGTTTCTGTGGCGGTGGTTCCGGTGATGCTGATTTCTGTTCAGTATCCCTCATTTTTTTTTTCTCTTTTCAAACAAAATCTACCCAACACACTGTAAAACAAAACAATAACAAATAAATAAAAAAACAATTGATACAATTTCCGGTCGATTATTCATCAAACGAGAAATCAAGATGGCTTATATTTCAAATTAACGTTTTCTAACGGAAATATTATCGAAAATATCAGGAAAAATACTCACAATTACGAATTTTTAACAAATTAGATTAATTTACGAAGGCTTCTTCAACACGTCTCTCTTACAATTATCGATCTAATTTTATTTGGGACGAGTTTATGGGACCGACGCCGAGACGCCACGTGACGTAGCGTAACCTCGGTTTACCACCAAAAAAACTAAAGTACCGAAAATATAATACATTATTAAATTTATACATGTATTTTTGGATAAGAATAGCTTACATCACGTTAAAAATTGGTACAAAACACTATTTTCAGGGCGAAACTTATTTTCAAGCACCACGCAACGGAAAACTTATCAAAATGACCGACAAAAATTTTCGAAGCAGGTTAGCCAACCGTCGTCACCTCTACCAACTGTTGTTATCAAAAGCACTACATATTTGTAAACAAATTACTCGAAATTATCATATTTTACAAAATTGTTAAAGTTATTGAAAGTACATTAAAGCAATTGCCAGATTTTTGTTAGTTTTTCTTAGTTATTGTATGGCAATAATTAGTTTACAATCACAAGCTTTGTAGAATGTCTACGAGATGGCAGCCCAATCGACAATAATATTGAGCAAAGTTTTGTTAATTATACACAATTTATTGTAAATCTAGGCGAGATTAATTTTCAAGTAATTCACTATTGATTTTTTGATGAAAAATTCAATTTTTTGAGTATTTTTAGGAAGTTTTCTCGAAAATAGTTTTTTAACATGTCAATAGGTGGCAGTATATGATTTGACAAGCAGTCTAGCCAACGTAACCGACAAAATGGTCGAGCATAAATAAATATTTTTTTTGTTTACTCAATGAGTGATTACGACGTAATTTGAGTGAAATTGAATTGAAATTAAGGAAAATAAAAAAAAATGGGCAATGCAGGTAGTAGTGGTGCACCACGTGACCGTCAGAAACCCGGTGATATTGTACCATCGTCACCATCAAAAGACGGCCAGGCTTTTATATTTGATAAACGACCCGATAATAAATTGATTCTACAAAATTCCCAAGAAGATGAAGAACCGTATTTCACACGGCCAGCTGTTGTAGCAACATCAGCCCTAACACCATCAACAAATAGCGGTATACATGGATTTGATTTCGACCAGCAACGGCCACGTGCCAATACAGTATCAGAGGGTACTACAACAAAACCAGCAAATAGTGATAAAACACCAACAGTATTCCGTTGGGAGGGTGGTGGTAAAGATGTTTATATCAGTGGTACGTTTAGTAATTGGAAAACAATACCAATGGTAAAGAGTCATGGGGATTTTGTTACAATTATCGATTTACCAGAAGGTGAACATCAATATAAATTCTATGTGGATGGTGAATGGAAGAATGATCCTGGTATTAAAGTGGTCGAAAATGATAGTGGTACAAAGAATAATTTAATAACGGTAAAAAAGTCAGACTTTGAAGTCTTCCAGGCATTAGATAAAGATAGTGAGAATGCAACGAATGATGCACAGAAAGAGTTCACACAAGAGATACCAGTGAATAAACCATGGGAGAAAGTTACTGGACCGCCGATATTACCACCGCATTTATTACAAGTTATTTTAAATAAAGACACACCATTATCTGTAAGTTAACATCGATTTCTACCCCTTTTTTTTACTAAAAAAATAAGTAACGAATTAATAATTGTGAATTACAGTGTGAACCAACACTATTACCAGAACCAAATCATGTAATGCTGAATCATCTTTATGCTTTGTCGATAAAAGACGGTGTTATGGTATTAAGTGCAACGCATCGATATCGTAAAAAATACGTCACCACACTTTTATATAAACCGATATAAATAGTTTATTTGTTATTATTATTATTACTATTATTTGGGCTTTAATAGATCTAACATTAGATAGTTGTAAAACAAGATTATATACGTATGTAAAAATGAAATAAAATTGAATTTACCGCAAATTTCGTCTAAATGCAGTACGTAATCTGTCAGATGCGTTTACGTAAAGATCGTCTCATGAAACGACGTCGGCTGAAGGCGCGGACGATAGTGGATAATGAAAAGAGAGAGAGAAAAGAATAGATACTAGTGTGATGGTGAGAGAGACGTGAATAGAATATAATCAAGGATGGTATTCAAACGGTTTAAAAAAATAGCTATTTCTCATTCGTTCTTTCTCTTTTTTCGAACTATTTCGAGTTCGTCTCATTTGCCACAACTGTATGTTGATTTGTTAGTTATTCTCCGTCCAAAAATTAAGCATAAAATTTCAAATTACAAATGATAGGTTATGTGAAACTTATCAGTTGAAAAGTTCCTAACTGTTAAATGCTTACTTTAACCAAAAAGTATATAATGTTGTGGCACTACTGTTGGAATAAAATCCTACGCGTTTGTTTACATATTTTGCTACTGATTTTTCTATATTAACTGTGAAATTAGATAATTTATATTTCTTTAGAGATTCTAAAACTCTTTTTAAATCAATTTTCACGTTAATACAATAAAGGGGAAATTTAATTTTGGGGCTTTAATAGAGGGACTATTTTTTTGTTGCAAAGATTACTCACATTGCTGTCATTTAAAATTTTATACTTAATTTTTGGATGGAGTATATATAGTAAATTTGCTGGTTGAACGTGAAATTTTAAATGTCAAATGTGCAACAGCACGCTCCAAAAATCCCCAACTACGTAATGTGGCGCTTGAAATATATATAAAATAACATGGTGATTCATTACAAAAACTATTTTAAAAGTCACAAAAGTTCTTAAAAAAGGCCTAACGCATAAAAAATCGTAATAATAACAAATTTTTAGGTTACAAAAAAATTTGTAAACAAACGCATAGGAACTTTTGGAGCGTGTAGTTGTACATTTGACACTTGAAATTTCACGTTCAACGAACAAATTTGGTATACATTGCACGATACGGACGAACGGCACTGTTTTTAGTTGGAAAATAGTGATTTTTGTTTGATCAAATTTATTCTAACCTCAAATGGTGAAATTTATTACAACAAATCCCAGAACAATTTCAAATAAAGTCGATACAAAAACATTCAAGTTTTTCAGTCGAACTGAGGGACGTCTTCTAGCATGCTTGTTTCGTTTGCCGCCACTGTTTATCGAATTGATCAATGCCAGGATCCGCACGAACGACACTGTTTTTAGTTAGAAATCTGGTGACTTTTGGTTGATCAGGTTTATTCTAACCTCAAATGCTAAAATTAGTTGAACATGAGATTTCACCAAAGAGGATAAACTTTTTATATCCTTTACCGAGTGTATTTGAGAATAATTACAAGTAAAGTCGATGAAAATGGCAAAAACCGATGGAACGACGAAAACTTTCAAGTGTACGTTTGAAGGTTGTACTGCCGAATTCAAGAAAAATTCAAAACTTACGGTCCATTTAAGACGCCACAACAATGAGGTAAACCAACCGTAGCGGATTGAATTTTGTCTCTAAGAGGGCCTTCAGAGTCGTAAGACTCGAGCGCTTCGTCTCAAATCCGAATCCGCCACTAAATTTGATTTAAATCGCTATTTTGTTAACAGAGACCGTACGTTTGCAACGTTGAAAATTGCGAAAAATCGTACACGTGTTCATCGCACTTGTTACGCCACAAGAAACTGAGTCACGAACCGAAAGACGACACCGAACAATACTTTTGTGAATACGAAGGTTGTGGGACGATTTTAGCCAATAAATACTCGTATAAGAAACACTGCAATCGTAAACATCTGCGAAAATTTCCGTTTCAATGCAGTGAATGTTCTGAAGGATTTCTAAGAAAGAAACAACTCCAACAACACAGTTTTGTGCATACCGGCGAACCATTCTTCAAGTATGCCAATTGCACAATTCAAACAATTTCTTGTATATAAAATGTCTCGATTTACAGGTGCGATAAGTGTACGAAAGGTTTCGTAAGCTTCACCGATTACAATAAACATCAACGTTCACATAAAACATACACCTGCGAATGTGGGGAAATTTTCCATAGATGGTCGCAACTTTTGGAACACAAACGCATCCATCACCGACCCAGTAATTAATGAAATTACAAACACTAAATTCAAATTAATTCAGATTAATTTAATATTTGCAGAATTTGAATGTACAATCTGCGAACGAATTTTCACACAAAAAAGCAACTATAAAAACCACCTAAAGATCCACGAGAATAATCGCAAAACATTCACATGTCCATATCGGGACTGTCAACGTGCATATTTATTCAATCGTAATCTCCAACACCACATCCGGGTATTCCATGCTACAGTTCCAAGGAAATTATTAACGTGCACCTATCCGGGATGTAAACAGATTTTAAAAAATAACGTAATTTTTCGAATAATTTTTCTTGTTTTTTTAAATAATTCAATTTATTTCAGCGAACATTTAAACACCATTATCAAACGCATTTTAAATGGAAAACAACGAGTACAAACAGAAAGACACGACACGATAAAGGTAAAAATAAAGTATGTATGGCGGCTGTTTTGAGTGGTTTAAGTGTACCACAAGAGGTACACAAAGAGATCCTCAATAATGAGAGATCGGATGGTGTTTAACCGGAAGAATCGTTTTTCAAACGTGTAAAACCCATCTCTTCAAATTGACTTGTATAAAATGAGTTGAAATCCAATCTGAAATTCATAAAAGTAAGCAAATATATTACTTTTTTTTAGTAATTTAGTTGATTAATTCACCTGTACAAAAGATTGAATAATCGGTCGTGTTCGCTTGAATCACGATTTAAATTATTGATTTGATCCAATAAACATTTTAAAGCTGCTGTAAATTGTACATCGAATAAGGCGATTTGTTCTTTAAAACTTGGCACAGATTCAACGTTATTTTGTAGATTAACATCTTGGAAGGCTTTCTCATTCTAAAACCAAACGTATTATTGATTTTATTTACAGAAATATATTCGAATTTAATGATTAGAGCAACATAAATGAAATACAAATAAACATGCGTGCATCCTATAAAATGGGTAGCAAGAAGCTTGATTGTTTCTACAAAACATAAAACAAAACTTATACCTGATTGTATGATTCGTAAAACGAGTTTGGTAATGAACCAAGTTCAGCTTCCACAAAGTATTGCTGCGTCCGCTAATTTATTTTCAATAATTATTACGTGATAAACACAATCGGTGCATCAATTTAAAGCTTATAATTGTTTTGAACCACACAATTTTATAAAAATAAAACGAAAACTTACCTGCATAAATTTACAAAATTCCACACAAATCGATAATAATTTCATAATTGTACTTAATATTGTCGGTATTGTTAACATACAATCTTTCAAACAACAATCCAAAAAATCATTATGACATAATAGGATTTCATCGATATTGTGCGCTTTATGGATTTTCTGTATTAAATGACACCAATGCGGCTCAATCACTTCCACCATCATATGGTATTCTAAATTTTGTACACAATGTAGCATACGTTGTCTTAATGCAAATGCTGTACGATAATGTCGGGCATCGATAAATTGGAATTTCTTTGCAACTTTATTCGAACGCCACACATGGCATATCATACGTTCAACATATTTATTATAAAATAAATGACGGAATATCATCTGATAGCACGCTAATGATTTACGATTTAATATCAATGATAATGGCCAATGGATATCGTAACTAAATGCAAACGAATCGATCACCAGCAAGTTGTTGTAATCGTTGGCTGTTCGGTAATCTGAAAAACGGTATTTATTTATTTATTATAAAACAGTGAGAGTATTGTATCCTTGCAGCACGAGTTTTCGTGTTATAGGAGGGTTGTCTGTACTCTTACCTTGTTCAGAATTCGTTTGTATGCTTAAAATCTTGAACATTTGAAATTGTAGATTGTATGGCAACAGTTCAGTTCTTAAATCATCTTTATATGGATCATTAATAGCACTTGATAATCTCAATGCTAAATCCATTAATGTTTCAATACGTTGATGTATAATATCGTTAATATTTTTACATAATTCCTTTTCACATAAACACATAAATGTTACAATAAAATCACCTTGATCTAATAGGAAATAATGTTTAACACTACGTAAACGTCCAATTAAATCATTTTCATTTATAATTAAATTCAGTAGTGTTTGACTGGCAAATTTATATGCATTCTCTATTGTTTGTATATAATGTTTTTCATTTATTTTATATATAATTGATTCGATTTTATTATTTTCTTTAATTATTGAACAACCACATTGACGTATAACATTTAAATATTTACCAGTTTTTAAGATAATATCAGAGACGGTCTCTAAAAATTTTGGTACACGTTCACGACGTATACAATATTTTTTATCCCAATATTCTGCCGAATAATCCAATGGCATATCTTCTTTTTGTATCACTTCATTGTCTTCCACTAAAAACTAAACAAAAAAAAAATTGAAAGTGCGTGCAACGCCGCGCGTTAGAAGTGAAACTTCTTGGGGTTAGAGATGAAGTTTATTTCTTTGATTGGTTTATTTTCTTTCTGTCGTTGTCTGAAAGCTCGATTTTTTTCTGCAGTTGTCTTTTTCTGTATTTACATTTACATACTGTATTTACATATACAGTTGCGGTCAAAAAATTTGGACATTTTTTTGACGTGTAAAAATATTTAGACTGACCCAAACATTACTGTTATTATTAACGTTTAATGTCAAAATTACTGACTCTTTGAATATAAAATATTAAAGGCTGTCCTACACCAACTGACAATTAGATGTCCTTGATGTTCGAAATTTTTTGATCGCAACTGTATAATTTAACGCCATTAATTGATTTATAAATTTTCATTTTAAAAAGTAAACAACAGTGATTCTAAACTCACTTTCTTTGAGGTTATTGTTCAAACATTTCGATATTTTGCCAGATTACGATTTAATTAATAGAATTCATATTGTTAATTTTATGAATATAAATCAACGAACGGGCAGGACGAAGCCTGCCGGCTCTGCTAGTTAATTTATAAATTCAAAAATCACCGAGGTAAGCCTTGAAATTTTAGTTTCGTTCCAGAGGGCGCTGTACATCAATCAATGCCACCAACTTTAGACCCTAGTGTTTATTTTACGCAGTTGGCAGAACTGACAGAGTATAAGCGACGCTATTGGTAACGCCCCCACTCTTCTGTTAGAGGGGAAGTGTTTCCCCTCACCACGACCCATTTTTCGTTATATAGGGAAAATACATTGAAAAATATTTACCCCCAAGCGCACCTAAAGAAGTTTCACTTCAAAAAGCTGATTATCGTAGATATTAGACTTATTACGTAGTATGTAAAAGATAAAACCATAAATTCTGAAAAGAATAGAGAACAGACAAGGCCAGGGGCGGATCTAAACCTACCTTAAGGATACAGTAATTATTCATGAAAAGTTTAGGAAAACGAGGTGAGAAAAAGTGGAAAGGTTCCTGATTTTCTTGTTGTTAGACCGGATCCACAATACAGAGCCAGTCACGTACATACAAAATATTGTTTGATATAAAGTAAAGGGTAAAAACGACCTTAAGAACTATCAACTGCGGCCCTAATCAAGTTACAAAAGAACCATCTCCCATATAATGGCCCTTGAAAGTCTCAATTATTCAGTTTTTAAATTAGTGATTTCAAATAAATTTAATTTTGCATAGTGAACTACAAAACCCATTTTTTCCTGACTCGAATAAAAAATGCGTGGCCTTTACAATAGTCTCCTCTACAATTGTACCTGAAATTATAGCAATCGGACGCTTCCACCCTAACGAGTTAACTCCTAAAAAAGGCTACTCTAACATATTATATCTCATTTTTTTCCCAATTAATTATCTTACAGTACGCGAAGTGGAAACTCCCGATTTCCATAATTTTTGGTACATAGATAGAGGAAACAATTCTAAGGGATGCGTGTTTTTTCATTCGTGCTTATACTCAAGTTTAAAGGAGAAAATGGGGGTTAAAGCTCACCCTGCAAAATATTTCCAAAATGAGATTTTGTTCATAAAACATCTCCCCTATTTTTTCATAAGAGTTAATCAAAGGGTAGCAAATTATATATCATTTGAAAGTACATTTAATTTTATTGAAAATAAGTGGCAAATTACTATTTTGTGAGAATAAGTTTTCTTGCAATTCAACCCCAAACTTACAAGTCTTCATAAGCATAACACCCTCAATTATTGGAAATATCAAAAAATACAAAAACATATGTTTCATTTTTCAATTTGCTACTTGTATATAAAATATCATCTTGATAGGGTTGAAAGGGGTGAGACTAAAAAAAAATTGCATAATATTCATTATAGCTCCAATCCCAAGTCAGATATCGAAAATCAGTTTTCATCATTTGATAGCCCTTAAAAGCAACTATCATCCAGTTTTTAAATCGTTGAAAAATAATAAACCAATTTGGATATATTTTGGAAAAACTAATTTTATAGTGTGAACTTTAACCCTTATTTTCTCCCTTAAACTTGAGTATCGGCACGATTGAAAAAATACGCATCCCTTAGAATCGTTTCCTCTACATATGTACCAAAAATCATAAAAATCGGGAGTTTCCGCTTCGCGTACTTTACTTGTTATTCAATCACTGCTTAAATTAACACATTTAGTACAAAAAAGGCGGTTTTGCTACTCAAGGCAGATATTAGAAAAAACTGGAGACGAAAAATAACGTGTTGAAATGGAAAATAAACACAACTTGACTGTAACAAAAATAACAAAACCCAAGAAAACTTTGGAAGAAATTCATGAAATTTGGAAAGAAAATCAATGTAAAAACTATCTTTTGTAGACAGAAAAATGAAGCTGAAAATCTACAGAAAATAGAAATTTCTGAGAACAGAATTTGCGCCAGTCATATCGAATGCAAACCTAACAGTACCTCGTTAATTGGGTCCGAAATAATTCCTCTAAATATCCACATTCCCAACATTTTCATATACGGCACACAGGCTGCTTCCATCAGTTTCAAACAATGTTGTTGCGTCTTCTCTTCACCAATCGTACCAATTATATATTCGTGTAGTAAAGTTAAAACTTTACCACCTTTAGCATTCGACTAGAAAATCGTAATTTAATTTTTTTTTATACATTTCTAATGATTATAAAACAATATAAATACTTTACTAATAGTTGTGGCAATTGTTGCGGTCACACTCAAAGTTGGTATACGTTTTTGTAGATCAAACCATAATTTTTGTAACGTTAAATTACCACCACGATATTCATCTTCTAATTGTGTTATATAAACCTAAAAAAAAAATGTATAATTATTTTATTTTTTTGGGGGGGAAATATGTAGAAAAACCATGTGTTCTTTGAGGATCTCTCTCATTGCTTCAGCCAAAGCATTATTGACTTGTCCAAATTCAAAACGTACTTTCTCCTCGGCAAATCTCTGTATAATTGAATAATAATTAGCAATCGGCAACATTTGCTTAATCAATTCTTTCAATGGTATCGATATATTATCGTTAATTTTAAATGTTCTCGGACCATATGGATCTCGTAATATTTCCGGTTCAATATAACAACCTGGTAAACCGATTAGAATATTTAATAGATCATCAATGATTGCATTCTCTTGTGATATAGTCGGTATTATTGGCCAATTATTGTTCGAATTAATTGTTGAAAAATCCCATGACATTGCCGGCCGACGTTGTACCCATGACGACATTGTTGGTGTACTAGCTAGTGGGATTGTTGATAGTGATTGATTTAAATTCGTCTGTTGTAATTGAGGTTTTGCTGTAGGTGCTGATGTTGGTGATACTGATGCGGCTTTCTTTAAACGATTCCTAACTTGTGCTAAATCATCTTTTGTTAATTCACAACTATGTTGTAGTTGATTTGACGATTTATTTAATAGCGATTTAACGCCAGTATCACGTGATATTTGATCCAATAATTGTAAAAAAGGCGCTAATGAATCAACACTACAACAAATGAAATTAATACAAATAAAAATTCATTTGCATTTTTTACTACTTTTTCTGTTTTAAATCTTCTAATTTCGATAGAAACGGTTCGGGATTCTCTAAATTCTCAACAATGTGTTTTATGTAGTTTTGTAAAACGACTTGTGAACCAGAACAGTCGTTTAATGTAGCTTTACTATCGATGCTCTTTTGTAGCGTTTCGACGAGTTTTTCAGGCGTTATGTTGCCGCTGAAAATTCAATAATTAATCAAACAAATCTTAGAGGTTTTTTTTCGGTAGGAATTACCCCAAAATGTGTAATAAATCAGCAACGAAAACCTGCAATTTAAATTCACTCATTTTAAAACTGTTTTATTTTGAAACGATAACGACATTTGTAATTATTGACAGGCAGCAGTTGTCAAAAATTATGCCAACCGTAAAATTCTAAATTCCCCTAGTGCTGCTAATAAGTAAGGAACGGCTGCGTGCCACGAATACAGTTGATATGCTTCGTATTTGGTACATTTACAACTAATTCACTAGAATTTGTCTAAGAGCTGTAAGTCCTAGGGATCTAGAGTTTTACACCGGTCCATTATTCAATGGAAAACCTAGACTATAGTATATTTACAGACCTGAGGGTTACTACATTTCGGTTGGTAGGCATGAATCTAGTGATATTTTTGGTGATTTTTTGGATTTTTTTTGTATATTTCCTATTATACTAAATTCATCGACCAAAGGGTTCCTAGATTTAAGTTGGTGCCCGTGAGTATAGTGACATTTTTAGGGACTTATTTGTTTGTGTCCATATCCCCATTACAATTTTGGGACTATGTACTTTATTTAACGAGACATCTGTCAAAACTAGTAACCCTTTGCTCGATGAATTCACTGTATACTGGGATTGCATACTTTGGTTAACGATATGTCTGTCAAATCGTGAATCCACTACAGGATTGTCGATACTCCTATTAGGTCTGGAAATAAATTTCAAGGATATGTTTAGTGGATTCAGGAACCAAGCCATTTGGCAGGTTTGTCGTTGAACAAAGCACGTAATTTCAGTATATAGGAAAGACACATATGTAAACCAAGAAATCACCAGAAATATCACTAAATTCAAACGTACCAACCGAAATCTAGTAGAGTAAAGTCGTACTTGTTCTCGATATACGAAGTTAAAATATGTTTTTTCATTTCTTAATCTCGTCAATCTCAATGCGCTTTTGAATACTTCAACTGTTTTTATATATTGCACAATATATTTTTGTGCTTCACCTGGACAGGCAATCTTAAGCATAATTTATAGGGAAATTTCAGAATTTTTACATAATATAACAAATGAAACACTTATAATCCCCTGCCTTCTTTTCTTTCTGTAGAGATATTCGTTCCACATGAATTTAAAAACAAAAATTGAAGAAACTAATACCTCCAAGTGCGCGAAATAACGTACACGGAGCAGTTTTAGAACACATTATATTCTTCACTCGGGCGTGTCATCTCACTCCGCTTTCTAATGATATAGTGAGTTTTTGAATGTAACTTTAGACACATCAACGTTGATAATTGTAGCTCTCTAATTAATAATTAGAATTTTTGATTATATTTAAACTTTTGTAATAATGAATTAGTAATGGCTAAAATAATGATTTTACTTATATCACTAGTATTTGAATGACTTTCAAAAATGCTATTAATTATTGTTTATAAATTTTTCGATAATCCTTAACATAAACTTTATCCACATCCAAGTTGACGTTTTGTGATACAATTTTTTTTTGAATAATTATTACAAAAAAAAACAACAAACCATTTAAAAGCGTATAGAGTTTTAAATAACTAATAATTGATTGATTCCTGTTTAGTCAGCATATTAATCATCAATTAATAAGTATCAAATAGAAACAATATTATTCTAACCTCAATTTGATTGGTGATTTATTAATGGGATTTATTGAAGATGAATTATCAGAATTTAAGAAATTATTCAATAATCTTTTCCCAAATTGTAGACTTGTATCATGTGTACGTACAATGGTACGTGTCGAAATAAGAAAGACACAATTTAAAACGTTAATAATTTGTATACAATTCACCGATAATTATCCAAAAACACCAATATTAATCGAATTAAAATCAAAAACATTATCAGACAAATTATTGCAACGTTTAACGGATGTTTGTGAACAAGAAATTAAAAAGTTCTTAGGCAAGCCGCAGATATTGAATACAATCAAATTTTTAAATAATTTCCTCAATGAAAATCCATTATGTTGTTGCTATGATGAAATCAATAATTTAAAACAATTACTAAACAATAATAGTGATGATGAATTGAAATTAAAACAGAAAACATCCAGTCTTGTATTGAAAGTATTCAATCAGAGATATTATTTAAATTGTCGTGTTATAGTACCAGAGAATTATCCACAAACAGCTGTTGAGTAAGTTTAACAATTTTGCAATATTTAACTAACTAAAATTAAAAAAAAAAATAATAATAATCGATAGTATTCAAGATGTCAATACGAATTTCTCACCGACCTTCCATCGGCACATGGTGTGTCAAGCCAAAGAAATAGCACGGCAATGTGTTGAGCCACCAGTTAAGCCGAGAAGAAACCAACCCGAATTCCAACCAGGACCGTCCTTAAAGAAATCAATTGAATTTCTAATCGATTGTGTTAAACGTATACCGACGGAATCCTGTCAATTTTGTAATAAAACCTGCTTCCCCGAAGATCCTAATGTAAACTTTGCTCATGTACAATTTGCGCACAATTGATTTGGACCCTGTTACAGTCAATCGTCAAATTGAGAGGTCGACAAGTCCGTGATTGATGCGGTTTTATTGACAAACAATAGTTTTATGAAAGAAGCAAATGTCTTTCTTCTCAATGTTATCTTTTGCGTTTTCTAATTCATATCCAATCGTGTCAAAGCCATTTAGATGTTTTCGTTCAGAATCGCGAAGGGTTTGCATAAAAGGGATCTTCACAAGTATGCATACCTTCATTTGATGTCTTCCTGAAATGATCACCCTTAGTTGGCTATAACTATTGGTGGGACGCAGTTCTTTTTATAGAACTTTGAAGTCGTTTTTTAACTATTCGGTTTTGTCAAAAATCCGGACCATTCAGTAATTGCCATTTCGTTTTTGGTTGAAGAGCTTCCTTGACACTCCAGGGGGGCATTTCTGGATATTTTCCGTTTGAAGCGGCACTTCCGGGGGCTTGGTCAGAATTTTTCGTACCTAGTTTCCATGTGCATATTGGACAGTCAAAAAAACAAAAATTTTGTTTTTTTTTGAGTAAATACATCTAAAAAGTTTCTTTAATAGATAAAAAAATATCTCCAAAACTTGAGCCTGATATCTTAAAAATTGAGCTGGCGCATGGGGGGGTCCCCTTTCCCATTTAAAATACATTGAAAAAATACTTTTTTTTTTATTTTCAATGTAAATCGTCGAAAAATTTTTGTTTCAAATTTCCGTTCTCATTATCTTATAGGAAATTAAATTCTCTACAAAAAAGGTCTCTTCTATTTTTTGCTCAGCTTTATAGGAAAAAAGTTACAGAGCGTTAAAAACGTGGAAAAAATGAAAATTACAAAAAGTCCAATAGTTATTTACTTTACAAGGTGGGAAAGTGACACTTTTCACAAGAGCGGATAGTTTGGATCACGAGGCGAAGGCCGAGTGATCCAAATCCGCGAGTGTGAAAAGACACTTCCCACCGTGTAAAGTACAACATTTTTCTTAATACTAACGACCTTTGATTTAATCTAATTTTTTAATATATTATTTATATATACAGGCTGTCTCGTAAGAAATGGATTACCTCACGCGCTTGTGTTTTCAATTTTTTCTCTGCTACAGCACGCACCTGAATGGTTATTGAATTTAATTAATAGTAAATTATAAAAGACATTTCGAATCAGGATTTAATTTCATATCAGACTCTGCAAGGTGGTTCATTACTTACGAGACATTCTGTATATATTGAATCTAGAATTTTATTATATATAAAAATAGAATCATTTGTTTACATTTTTGACATTCTCGACAATTCGAGAAGGCCATTGTTATTATTGTTATTTTTTTTTGACCCCGAACAGCATGGAACAGCACAGTCAGACCGAGACCGTTGCCGAGTAAAGTTGGGGTTGTAGACGATCTGTGGTATAATAGACGCAATTGTTTTTAATCGAAATTTAAATTCAAATTAACCGAAATTAATTTAAATTGAATCACTGGGAATAATTAATATATAATTTAATTGAAGATAGAGGTATTTTAACTCTCAGTTTTTTGTTTATTTTTTTTCTTATATTCCAAAATTTAATCTGTGTATTTTTGAATTGCTAAAAATATGTGGTATTGAGAAAAAAAGAATTGCGTCGATTTTGTCCCACAAAAAAACTTGTTGAACATCATTTTTAGTACCCCTAATAGAAACTAAAAGTCAATAGTGAAGAAAAGTCACTTTTCTTCACTAGTCACTTTTCTTCACTAGTGAAGAAAAGTGTCACTTTACCATTAAGATATTAGTAAAGTAAAGTCAACTTTCAACTGTTAGTATTAAGAAAAATAATTTGTTTTTAATTTGCTCTGTGACTTTTTTCCTATGAGGTGGAGCAAAAAATGGAAGAAACCTTTTTTGTAGAGAATTTAATGTCTTATAAGATAATGAAAACGGAAATTAAAAAAAAAAAATCGATGATTTACATTGAAAATTTAAAAAAAAGTTTTTTTTCAATGTAAATTAGACGGGAAAGGGGACTCCCACATGCGCCAGCTCAATTTTTAAGATATCAATCTCAAGTTTTAGGAGATTTTTTTTCTGACAGTTTAGTGCATATATTTTCCAAAAATATGTAAATTTGACAATATACAGTACCGCAATGGTTACTAACAATTACTGCAATTTGGAAGACGCTTCAGTATTCTGAGTACTTCGCAAAAAATAGGATCTGCGATGCTATAGAACAGCGGATTTCAACCTGCGGGTGCTAAATTGTTTCCTACTGTAATGTAGAGAATGGCATTTTTTACTGCACCTAAATAGATTTGTGATATAACTGGAAATAAGCGCATGAAGTTTCAAAATATTTGCTTCTCGATCTTATGCGGCCAGCTTCGAAGTTATGAACATTTGGAGTTTACCTCTTCTAGGTATTTACCTAGAAGAGGTAATTTCCATAGGAGATCTTTTGCATCTGAATTTGATCAGAAGTTCAGGCCTTTATTTGAGACGTCAACAGTCTTAAAGAAATTGCAAGTATACAAGTGCTTTCAGCAGTTGTGCAAAAAAATAGGGCAGGCCATCACCTCTCTCTATGATAAATAAAAGTTTACCATAAATATCAGATGTAAGGGATGCGAATTTGCATGCATATCAGTAGCCCTAATCTGCTTAAAGGCGCCTACAGAAGGAGGATTGAAGGCAGCAGTTCTAGATATGCATTTTGTGTTCAAATCTAAAGTTATATAGCATCTAGCTTTGCCAATTTACAACTCAAATTGAAGCATCCGGATTTACCCTATAAAAAATCTATTAGTGAAATTACTTCGGTTTTAAAGAACCCCGCTTGCTCCAGAGATCTTTTGGCACAGTTTCAGTGTCAGAAAACTGGAGCGCCGCATCCATCAGCACCATATATCTTCATTAGTATTGCGGTTGAGAACCGCTGATATATCATTTGGATTGAGTTTTCAACGCGACCACACAAATTTCTTGAACAATTTTAATTTATTCTACAACTGTGGGGAGCCCAATCAATTGTGTGCTATCTTTTATTTTCAGATTTTAGTATTTTTTCAATAATTTTTAGTTATTAGAAGTCGACGAGAATTCACCGAAACATATCGAACGCATATATTGTGGCCATTTGTTCCATCAAGAGTGCTTGTTCCAATATATGAAAACACCACCGTTTGGTAATAAATCATGTCGAAAGTGTGGTAATCGTATTTACCATTTCAAATGGTCATTATCGGATAAATTGGCAGAGGAACGTTGGGCACATGAACAGGCACGCGAACGAGAATTACAAGAAGTTGCTGATTTTTTAAAATAAATTTCAAACTACAAATATTGATGTTGTTTGTCTGTTCTCTCGACTCCCATTCATCCCTCCTAAGGTTTCCGTCTAAAATTGCCCCTATTATCATTTGTTAATGCCAGCGAATTTCGTATAAATTCTAGAAAAAGCGTGAAATTATATCAATTACAAGGCAATATGGTACGTTGCGGTGTTATAAATATCAGTGTACAGTTGAATGATTTTCTAGTGAAGTTACGATACGACTTTTAGACAGGTGGTCTGCTAAAACTAGAAAACCGTCATATGGTCAACTTCCCCATCATATTGTTTACTTCCTTTATTTATTAGAAACACTACCAACAACAACAACAACCCTATAAATATATCTTCTTACAGAATTTTTATGTTCGATTCCATCCTCGTCTAGTGTTGTAGATCAGTTTTCGAAACATGTGCGGCACGTGCCACAAACACGATTATATGGAAATTCTCATCATATGGTCGTCAATAATGACAAATTTATTGGGCCGTTTTCCTCCGGTCCTTCGTAGAAATTTTCAGTTCCTGTTATTTTTGGGGGACGGGCGAGATTTAAAAGAATTATTACACAATATATAGAAATAGAAATACAGGACCGTATCCGAAATCGATAATCGTACAAAAATTATGGGATATTTACATTATGATAATATATAAAGGTTGTTGGGTGTTTAAATTAAATTCCACCATACATGCACCGGATGATTTATATTGTTGACCGAATTTGGTATAATAATTTGGCCCGTTGCCATAATATATAAATCTTATCGCATCCCAGTTGAATCAATTCCCGTTCGAGTAGCCTTATTAAAACAATAACTCGTAACAACGGATCTAATGATTTATCATACAAATAAGGGTAGTGTTTCCCTAACGGTATGCGTTCAATATTGATTCGTATTGTGTGTTATAATTAATTATCAAGCAAAATTAGAATTAATTGTTCTGGAAGAATCTCATCATTGAATTGTTGGTAGAAACATGTTCAGTTATTGGTGGATATATCCAGGTGGTGGTGTGCAGGCAAGCATTTCAATGTAACCGGCACGATTGGTGTACAAATGTGAATTATATTTCCCCCATGTCCATTCGGTTATAGAGAGTGTAATAGAGTCCTCTCTATCCTGGCTTGTCCACCACAGCAATGCTGCGGCGACGTCTCGACGCCAGCGCCGGCGCGAGCACTCCACACTCCATCGCCACGCATCCTTCGAGTCCGTGTGTGAATATTATTGTGGTGTTAGTTCACTAGTCAGTCTCTGACGGGCTTTTGTTGTGGCAACTTTACGTATTTATATATAAATCTATATAACAATATAACGGGGGTATATACTAACGAAATAATTAATAAATAATTATAAAAATAATAATAGTAAAAAAAAGCTCAACATCCTGTCTTTAAGTTTAAATTCTAACCATGTGTACGTTTCGACGCTGGAGTGGTGGACGTCGTCGTCGTTGTGCGGCGTGACTCTTCGCGAACACGTTGCTGCTGTTCTTATCTGTGTTGTGTTGTGGTGTTCTATAGTGGCCCATAATGGGCCGGCTAATCAAAGGCTGTCCCTCGGGCTGACGATATTGTGCGGGGCCGCCGCCGTTATAGAGGCCATGGCCCGTTGCCTGGTCGCCGCGGCTTGGACCACCCTGCTGTGGCTTGCCTCAGGTAATCCACCTTCACCACCCTCAAACTAAATAATAATAATAATAATAATAGTACACAATATATCTGATAATAAACAAGCCAATGTCTAAAACCAGGTGCGGTATAAATAAAACCCGGTAATTTATTGTTTTCGGAGACATTGCCAAAAAATTGTCGACTGTCTAGTCGAAAAGTAATAATCATTTTTGAAATTTGAAGCATGATTTGATAGTAGTGTGCATATAGTAATCGGCTGTAGTAGTAATTGTAGTAGGAGTTGGAATAGTAAGTGTGGCCCCATGGGGCGGAAGCCCTCGCATGGAGTTCGTATAGAGTAAATGAGTCACACACGAAACGGAAACACGATCGTAAATTTTTAATAGGGCGAAAATACTGCTACTGTTTCTACAACAACTATTACAATAACAAATAGTAACGCGCGCCGCCCCAAAAATTCTATAGATTTTTCCAAAACTAATTAACTATTAAAATTGGAATTGAATATCAATAACGGTAATAACGGGGCCTGGAACTCGCGTATCGAAGAGGAACACGATTACGTTTTTTTTTCTGTTGATTGTTATTATTTATAGAGAACACAGACAATTCTGAATGCATGCCTGCCAGTCTAGTCATTATTAAAAATAATTTTCAAACTTGTTTGCTAGTTTGATTAATCGACCATTAGAATTTTTGCAATCGAAATTATTTTTAGACCGTGACAAAATTTATTTCAATTGAACCCACAATGAAGCACAAGAACTAGAAAATAACAAAACAATAGAGTAGAATTTATTAATCGAAAACGATTAATAATTCATTAAAATTAAATAAATCAGCCGATCATCAGCAAATTTCGGTGGCAATTTCTCAATTCGCGTCCGATTCAATTGCACTTTTTTTTTGTAGTAGTAGTAAAAAAACCTCAGCATTTTCCATTTAATTCGGAAAATCGTTACGTAATTACGATTCGGATCAACTGAAATGGAAATAATGTCATGTTTAGCTTTCAGTTTCAGGCGGCTCATTTCCCATTTGGTTGTGTGTTGGTATTTTCTCGTGTTTGAATTTTTCTTTCTCCGAAAAACTAAAATTAATTGTATTGCGTGCAATAGAAACTCGATTTTTTTTCAATGTCTGTACGTTTCCTCGATTTCTATTATTAAATTCGATAAATGTGTGTATGACAACGGAATATTTTGTCGATTTTCCAAAATCTTGCACTTTTTCAAATTCAGTCTTATGCAATCCTTCCGGTTGTGTACGGTTGTATTTTTCAGGCAAAAGACGGGAGAATCGATTTTATTTTTAAATTTAACCAGAATCAATCAGGAAAGTTTCGGTTTGTTTTTTTTATTTTTTGGGGGGAAAAACATTATTAAAACCGTAAATATTTAAAATTTCGTGTTTGTGTGTTGAGCGGTCTTGGTTTTGATCTTCGGCAAATATTTGCAAAATTCCTGTAATTTTTTTTTTTTTTTTTGAAAAAGAAAAATATGTTTTCAATTCTACTCATTTCAATCGTACCAATTTCAAAGTATGATTTAATTAAACTGTGCATCCGTAGCTGGATGCTTAATTAAAATTTGTTTTATCTCTTTATTGGATTGTTACAATTGTTCTCATTGTAATGTGATGAAATCAAACATCAGATACAGACTGTACGGCTCCATATCCACCGGCACTTATTTATAAATATTTACACCACTACCACCGTATCGAATCCCATCGATTATCTTATTATAATTACATAATTTGAATTAATTAATCACTAAAGAAAGATAGGCGGTGACATTTACAAATGTTAGACAGAGCGAGGCTTGGAAATATCGATAAAATAGAAAATTGGATTATTTTCATGTAGACGGGGAAGATTGATGGCCTTATACAGTTGTGGCAAATCAAATAGTCCTAATGATAATGAAATAGTCTTCGATAATAGTAACACTGTGTAAATGTTGCTTTTGAATAAATAAAAAATTCACTTATTGAAAAGCGAGAAAAGGTCGGCAGTTTTGTTTTTTTATGTACCTATTTTCTAATAAAGGGCGGTTGTACAAAAGCTATACGTTCTTGCAGACCTATCGTAAAATCGCTTAAATAATAAAATTCAATGGTAGATTCTATTACCAAATATTACGTCTTTTTAGCTTAAATTGTAAATTACAATTAATTAACATTTTTTTGGTAAAAAATTTCGTCCAAAAAGCCAGCGCAAAACTATCACATGTGTGTTATTAATGTCTTTTAACACGTTGACGCCTCTACCTCCCGTAACCTACATGTCCAATTGTTCAGTGTGTGGCTGTACAATTGTTTGATGCCCTGCATTGTTCAGTTGGTTAGAAATCTTTGAAACTGTGGTCAGGGCCGGCCCAAGTTGTCCTAGCATTCCAGGCAAGTTAATTTTCGGCGCCCCTCTCCAGAAAGATAGTAGAACCCATTAATTTTTTTATTCATAATTGTCAGAATTCTCTCAACAAAGTAGTACGCATAAAATCAAGCATGAGTTGTACAAAAAAATGCTGCTCCCGGCAGCTGTGCCTCGGACCGCCCTTATTCAAGTACCTATCGATCTGAATTGAATTAAGTTCCGTAAGTACTTCTAATAAAAGTTGAGTACTTGAGGAAAAAAAGAAACACTAACAGTTAGATGTCTGTTTTTATCCCAAATACACTGGCACTAACACTAGCACTAGTCACAATTAATTATCAATTAACGAAAAAAACCCTCAAAGACTGGAACACAACTGAACAAGAACGAACAAAATCTAGAAAAAGTGTTAAGTAAATTCGGTTCTTATCAAAAACGTATATACGTGTTTAATCTAATCTTCACAGTAACAAAACAAGATGTGAAAAATGTCCTTTGTAATAAAAGTATAGCTACCCCAATAAAGGGCACAACAAAGACGAAGAGACTGGGGCTGCAGAGGCAATTGAAAACTTTTAAAAAAATTATAAGGGTGGATTTGGCAAAGTTCAGGTCCTAGGCAGAATTCAATTATTACCAGTTTCTCTACTTTCAAAATGAAGACAATTGTCTTTATCCTAAAATTTTGACTGAAGCGTTTTTTACGACCTACACGGCCTAAAGATCTGACATAGAATTGATCAACTGTTTATGCCTGCATTAAGAACTTTTCCACCAACCACTAAATAACTCCTTTACAACTAACATTCAACCTGAATGAAATCTTCTGTATCTACCAGCAGTTCCAAAGAGTTCTAAGGTAGTAATAATAATAATAATGAATAACAGAGTGCCACACAGTTGCCTGTTTTCCGGCGCTTTACAAAAATCGTCCAACTTCTTTTGATATACAGTGAAACCCCCTAATTTTGTCAACATACAAACAAAATCTTATAAGCGCAATTTTCAACATCCAGAATCTCCCTAATGCGGACACCTTCTATTCCGGACACTAGAGCGGCTTTACTGTGTTCGCTTAGATTACATGCCTGATCTGTGTAAAGAAATTTAAATGTATTCGGTTGTATTTTTAAATGACAAGATTTATAGGGGGATTGCGTGACAGACCCTCGCCGCCCTACTTCGAAAATTTGCCAAGTTAACGGTAAAATTCCGATAGATATCACATAAGACTCCAAGACAAATATAGTCAATCAAACTTAATTTGGCCGTCTTTATTTTCGAGTAGCAACTCGTTATTAATCATTCCAGTGGTTGCCCTACAATCTATCAGAAATTCTTCCAATTAATAAGTCAAATAGAAATCTAGATCGTTTCCGATTCAGAGCTAATTCAAGTTGTTGCCTCCTCCAGACACCGGATCTGGTCTTCTAATATATCCCGAAGATTGCAATAGGAAAACATTAGTTCCGGAACTTACTAAAGAGAGCGCCAGCTAGTCTGAACTTGTCAGTTTCGTTCACATGTTCGTTCGAATGTAGCACGTAAACGTAAGCGTCAAGTCGTCCAAGTCGGTTTGGATCGACTATATTGGATTTTTCAACGTACAGAAATGATATGTTCCGGTTTAAATAATGCAACTACACGAGTGTGTCTCGTTAATAATGCACTGTATGTTAATTTCCAACTATTGCCAAACGACAATCATCGGTTAATTTGTATGATGAATCAAAGAGATGGAAGCTCATTAGTTCCGATATAATTTTGCACAATTATATTTGAAAAGGACAAATACACACATAGGATGATCAATGTCATTTATACACACGCACAGCACGAGATGAAATTTCCTTTTTTTCTCCTCCTCCTGCTCCTTCGGCTTGCTATTGCTATGATAAATAAACAACAAGACGATTGAACGAACAACACTCTCTAGGGGTGGATTTTGTATCGTAAACAAATTTGTACTATACAACATTTCACAATAATACCATCATCATCATTATTATCAAATGTTATCATCTATCATTATAATTATAATGATGAAAATTACCTAGTTACTGACAGGATTGATACATTTTAGATTGGATTGGTCAAGAAAAGGCGTAGTAGTAGAAATGGCAAGCCAACACACACCCGCACAAAACTTAATATTTTTCCTGTATATATTTTTTTTAAATCAAATCCCAAACAACAGTAAAATACTTCAAAGGAAGAAGGAGGTGTATTCGAGAGGCACAACAACGAAAAAAAAATAGATTTTGAAGCGTGCCGACTTTGTGTATTTATACGCCGTCACAAACACAATACTGGTAGCGTGTCGAAGGACCAATGCTAAAATTAAACACACCTTTATAAATATCGTACCATGAAGTTGGATCCAATCAAAAACGTCTAGACGAAAAGTCTGTTCGTCTTTTCCATTATTATTATTATTATTGTTAATTTTTTTTCGACGCGCAAATTTTCTAATTGCATTCTACACGTTAGACAACAATTTGCATCCGTTGTTGTCTTTTCATTACATTTAATGCATTTGTAAACCCTTATTTGATATGTCGCCATATTTCCTAGGGTGTTGTGAACATACAATAACCGAGGGTAACTGTAATCATCTCTAATATCATGATGAAATCACCCCCAAATCCAGACGTCCCCTTTCAAACAACAATCAAAGGTGATAATGTGGATTTTTTTCGGGTCTAATTGGATGTATTTCGAAATTACTGGGTCAGGTCTTGAAATTTTTACGTACAATATTATTGTGGTTGTTAGAGGGTGTAATGTTGTTGAAATAGGTTAGTTGTAAAGAATTTTGTAAAACGATCCGGGAGCCCAGTTTCAACACACACACATATATTTACACACACACACAAATGTAAGCTTTGTAGATATTGATTTCCGCATCTTACAGCCTTTGCCTCAGGCTTCCTCTTTCTAGCTTTTGTAAGTTTTGCGAGAGAGAAAGACGCATTGATTGCATTCCTTTTGTGCTTTTAATGCTGACAATTAGCTCTTTATTGCTGATGATGGCTTTTAAGCTAGTGGTTGGCTTGTTACACCATTTATAATTGTTCGTAGTGGTGGTGGTGGTGGCTTTTCAGAAAACTAGCTTGATTGTTTTATCGATAATCCAAATTCACCCCTAGTTTTATCATTATTATTACCACAATACCATGATTATTTTAGCGGATAAACAAATTACTATAAAACGTTGTAATTGTGTGGATCGTTAAAAATTTTATAACGTTATTACCGGCATTTTCCATTATTACCACATACACTTGAAATCGATTAAGTCCACATCCACCTATTGTAAATATTCAATTGTTAATGGGTTTTACGTCAAAAAAAAAGAGATTGTGGAGAAACAAGAGGTCGCCGCCTCGCCACAGTATTGACCGCCCCTATTTCCATACCAGTTCAAACCGAACCCCTATTATAAGTACAATTGTAGAATTTCGCAAAAATTCCAATAGATTTCTCTATTGGAATTCAACCACTTGATGGTGGTTGAATTCTAGAAGAGAGTTTCGCCTTTTTAATTTCAATCATGTGGCGTTGAGTGCCAGACGATTTATGAAAGGTGTATCTTCTTATTATTAGATTTGCCAAAAAGTAATAGAACCGACCAAGGCCATTGGCGCGAATCTAAATAGAGCGAGTTTCCGACCAGACACCGACTTTTCCAAACGAACTAGGCCAGGACCACAGACAATTTTCCCCAAAAAACCAACACCGTAAGTGTGGCGAAAATTGTGTATAGAAAAGTAAAATATAAAAGTTGGGATGCCAACATTGCTAACTGTGCGGTAGGACAAAACGGATAATTTGTCAAGACGTCATGTCGTGTCATGTTTTGTTGGCATTAACGTTATTAATTCTACGAATTAGATTGATTTTGAAAAGTCAAATGGAATGTTTACGATGGATTAGAAAATTGTTCGGGTTCTTTTTTTTTGGTGCTTTGCCTATAGAAAACGTTGTTTATTGTAGCGGACATAAAGAGAGGCCGAGCAATAAAATGCGCGTATGTAACGACAAGTTTAGTCTAAACCAAGTGGAATTAATAACCATTTTCTCTGTGCAATATTTATAATCTCGTTTGGATTACCGCCAAACAAATATATCTTTAATGTATATAGGCGCCCCTCCAAACACCCCCATATCATAACAACCATCTGGTTTCGCTTCTTTAATAATCCAACGACTCGATAAAATACAAAATTTCCGACCAAAAAAAAACACAACAACGGCAGCAAAATATAATTTTAGCGTATTGCTGACATAACACGTTGTGTGTGTGCAGTCAAAGAAGAGGGATTAACTTAAATTATCCGCTGCTGATTCAATTTAAACTTGAAAGGATTTAATTAATATTGTGTTTAATTAGTGGCGTTGATGGTTTCACTCAACTAATTTAGAAATTACACACAACTCTGCCAAAATTATGAACACGTTACAGAAAATTGAATTTTCTGCTTCACCAACTCGCTAATAAGATGTGCGATGAGATGTGTAATGGATTTGGACAAGGGCCATTTATACCAGCTGTTTTTTTCCTATATAATTTCCTAAACTTTTTTCTAATCAGTTTTTGTGCGATGATTAAATCCTTGACCGTACCAAGGACTTAAGCCAAACTTAATTCACGTCTACATATCGATCGTGATTTGTTGTACAAAAATGTAGAAATATTTGATATGTATATATAGATATATAGATGTGTGTGAGCGTCCCGGCGCCCCAGCGATGTAACTGTGACAATGTCCGCTAGTCGCGACGGCGTCCAACGTTGAATTTATAGCGGCGCTTCTCCCAGCCTCACGGGCGCCTATCTACAACACATCTCTCTCCAACCGGTTGCCAACTGGGATTCTTCATCGCTATCACTAGAAATCTGATGTAATCCGAATTGGAAGTATGCTCAACTTTCACTAGGATCGTTGGAGTTATCACTGCAACAAACAAAAACAAAAAAAATTGATTCGCGTGTCCAATGAAATGCAAATCCCACCCTCGATATTGTTGCATAATATCGTTTGCATGTTCTCCCCATTCATACCTGTTCGTTCGGCCGGTAGTTTCGATCGATAATAGACCGTGGCTATTATAAACAATTATCAAGTAATGTTACGTGTTTGGCATAAAGTTGAAGAACCTTTAGAACTGGCAGGGTTCCTGCCCTTGAATCGATTCAATCCTGTAGGATTTACATGCTATCATATCATAAACTATTCTCGATTACGTGATTTGTTGGTATTTCTCAATAAAAACCCTATACAGCTTATCAGCAGGAACCATTCAAGAATTTCTAAAATATACAATGGTTGAACAAACAATGATTAGATAGTGGACAAGTTTAAAGGATCCTGGGGTGTGTTTATTTAACTTTTCGCATTTCTAAGAAATCCGTACATCCATCAAGATTAAAATCTTTGTCATTGATAAGTTTGTACCGAAAATCTCGAATTTCTAAATTACTTTTAGTTCCTGTTCCAATACATGCCAAATCCAATATGGCAACTAATTGAAACTTGTATTACATACACGTAGAACCCTCGCAACCCCCCGTTTTATTATTAATGTTTGGTCAATAACTCAACTCAACTATTCGAAGGGGGTGTAGTTGTCTACATCCTGTAATCTATAAATACTGCTATTATTATTATTATTATTATTATTACGAGGAATCACCTGTCTATTGTGGCGTGTGAATTTTGGTTAAAACAAATAAATTTTGTTTTTGATTGTTTCCAGCTACCGGTTTGGACCCTAAGGGTCTACTATCATCTGCCACATCTCCTGGCCAATCAATCGACCTTCTGGGTGCCTTGGGCCTGCATAATGGTACTTGGGCAGGCGTTACACTGGCTCAAGGACCGCAACAATTACGGCCAGCCTACTATTTACAAGGTATTTGCCTGCAGTTCATTAATTAAATTTTTTTTGTTTGTGTGTTTAAATGTTTTGTAAATAGAAAGGGGTTAGTTAATTAAGTGCTCTTGTGATGTGGGTTTTGATCTCGAACCGATTCAACTGTGTCTAATTGAATTATATCGACTTAACGCCTGTTTAATCCTTTTTACATGGCATTTCGATTAGATTTTAAAGCACAAGTCTAGTAGAAATTGTACATAGTAATACTGGAATAGACACTAACACGATTCAAATATCGATTGGATATTCTTTGAATTTGTTAGACGCGATCTTGATGTCTATTTTAATTTCTGTCAATAGGTGATTACCGTGACCTGAAACTGCCATCAGCTGCATTACAACAAGTCTACGATTTGTTACGTCGCAGTCCTGAATTTACAATATCAGCATGGTTACGACAAGAGATAGGCAATACTGGTAGTGTTGTTAGTATCGCACATGGACTAAATCGTTATTTAGAATTACAATCTAGTGGTAGAAAGAATGAGATACGTTTACATTATACGTCAAGTGAAGACTTTAAAGTGTATGTTGAAACATTTCATTATAAACTAGCTGATGATTTGTGGCATCATGTGGCTGTGTCAGTGAGTGGTTCACAAGCTGAACTATTAATTGATTGTCATCCATTATATAAAAGACTATTAAGACCGGGTGTACCCGATCGTAATTTTACTGAGCCACAACAATTGTGGCTCGGCCAACGAAATAAACATTATCATTTCAAGGTGAGTTATTCATTCTTAAAATCATAATAAAATCAAAAGAATTTAAGGTTGTAAGAGTAGGTATTTTAAATAACAAATCGATCAAAATCAATACGATAGGGGGGAGACGACTACCAGAGGGTGATTATAGTCTGGCTATGTTCCCTATTTTATAGCATAGTGATAACAATCAAGACCTGCATGTTTTCCTTCTATAATAAACGTGGAGTATATGTCGTGATTGATCATGTTCCTCTTGTAGTTGGTGTATTGTTTTTTTTCTTCTTCGTACATCTACAGCATTGCGGCTGTCTAACATGCAATTGAATCTTTCGACACTATTATCAAATGTAATTTTCGGTTAGAAAAGCTCTAATTTCCCGTCTAGACTGCCAAAAATACCACTATTCCTATTTCGTGAAGGAAATATGATAAGGTTTACGATAATTAAACGTACAAGGAGAGGGCCGCATTTGTGGCACTGTGTCCAAGCATTTCTGCACTTTGATCCTTCACAAACGTTGGAGAATTTTAGCACTCATGCAAATAAATCAGCGTGGACGCGACGTTAATTGAATTAATCACTAGATTCAAGTCCAAATATTCTAAAAGACTTCTTTTTATCAGAAAATATTAGCTCGGCGCCCTTTGGCCTCAAGTTTAAGATTTCAAGTTCAAAATTTTCTCTTGCGACCCGACGTTAGGGTACGTTCAGGTTAAATATGCCTCGCTACCTGCTGCCGCGCTGTTTATGCCACTAGCTAGCAAAAAACAAAAAAGGTCAACATCCGGATAGCGATGAGCATCAGCATGGACACCCAACATCGCTGTGAGGTATGCTCGATGAGAACGTAGCCTAACAGAGTCCCAAGAAAGAATTTTGAAATTCCTTAGACGCTTTAGGATCTTCTTCCTTGGCCTTTATTTTTTTGAGTTTAAGCCTTCCTGTTTTATACAAACCTTACTACACATGATCTCTTTATCAGCCAAAATTTTCTTTTGCGACTATACGTTAGGGTACGTTCAGATTAACTATGCCGCGCGGTTTATGCCACTAGCTAGCAAAAAACAAAAAAGGTTAACATCCGGATAGCGATGAGCATCAGCATGGACACCCAACATCGCTGTGAGGTATGCTCGATGAGAACGTAGCCTAACAGAGTCCCAAGAAAGAATTTTGAAATCCCATCGACGCTTTAGGATGTTCTTCCTTGGCCTTTATTTTTTTGAGTTTAAGCCTTCCCGTTTTGTACAAACCTGTCTGCACACGATCTCTTCATCAGTCAAAATTTTCTTTTGCGACTCTACGTTAGGGTACGTTCAGATTAAATATGCCGCGCTGTTTATGCCACTAGCTAGCAAAAAACAAAAGATTAACATCCGGATAGCGATGTGCATCAGCATGAACACCCAACATCGCTGTGAGATATGCTCGATGAGAACGTAGCCTAACAGAGTCCCAAGAAAGAATTTTGAGATCCCATCGACGCTTTAGGATGTTCTTCCTTGGCCTTTTTTTTGAGTTTAAACCTTCCCGTTTTGTACAAACCTGACTGCACACGATCTCTTTATCAGTCAAAATTTTGTCTTGTGACTCTACATTAGGGTACGTTCAGATTAAACATGCCGCGCGGTTTATGCCACTAGCTAGCAAAAAACAAAAGATTAACATCCGGATAGCGATGTGCATCAGCATGAACACCCAACATGGCTGTGAGATAGGCTCGATGAGAACGTAGCCTAACAGAAAGAATTTTGAGATCCCGTTTTGTACAAATCTTACTGCACACGAATATCTGATAATTACGTGCAATTTCTTTTTCTAAGCGCTCTTATTACCCACGAAACGGTAAAATTCTGTAATATTTCAGACATAGCCAGACGGCTCGTGAATATCAAATTCAATCATAATACTGTTTAAAATCGTTCCCATTTTTATAACGTATCGATCGCGGCTGTGTCTACTTTCTTTCTTTTTTTGTGTGTTATTGTTGTTTCCAGGGAGCTATGCAGGATGTTCGATTGATCGCCGGTCCACATGGTTATCTATCATTGTGTCCTAGTTTGGATTCAACATGTCCAACATGTGGCCAGTTCTCGTTATTGCAGAACACTGTACAGGAATTAACGAAACATCTACAGGAACTTTCCGAAAGGGTATATTGGACTACCATGTAACGTCACTTATGCGTTCTGTACAATGTTTTGATTGTATATAATTCTGTGTTTTGCAGTTGGTAGCGGCGGAAGGACGTATCAGTAAAGTTGAAGAATGCGATTGCCAGAAATCGTGTCATGTTAATGGTACTGTGCATGCTGATGGGGCGACATGGCAACGGGGCTGTGATTTGTGTGCTTGTGTGGTCAGTATTCTCGACATTTCCCTATTAAAAAAATACTTATAAATAAAAGAAAAATTACTATTGTAGCATGGTGAAGTCCAGTGTCGTCCAGTCGAATGTCCAGAACTTCCTTGCAAACATCCAGTCAACATAACCGGAGAATGTTGTCAAAGTTGTCTAAGTAAGTACGAACATAATGAATGCTTTTTAGCTTATACTAAATAAACACACAAATACGGCGCTGTTTTAAAGCTAATTCATTGTTTTTCTCTTTTGTTCTTTTGTTTTGTTCTCTTCTATACAGGACATTGTTTCTTTTTTGGTGTATTTTACGACCATGGTGAGTTAGTAACAATCAAAAAATGTGTGGAGTGCGAATGTCAAGACGGCAGCATGCATTGCACTAGAATAGACCCAGAAACTATGTGCCCGAAGCTGACTTGTCCACCTGACGAACAGTTCAGTGTAGCGGATAACTGTTGCAAATTCTGTCCAGGTACCATTTATTTTTTTTTACAATCTTCTCAAATAATAATGCTAAAATTAGCATGTTTTTTTGTAATAATCAAAATATAACTCAATTATGCTCAATTATGCTTTTACTAACATCTAACTGTTGTGGCGTGTCCGTTTTTTTTTTTGTTCCATCTTGGCCAGGTGTTGATTATTGCGCAAAAGGGCATGTGTGCCATGCTAATGCAACTTGTCTCAACTTACAAACTACTTACGCTTGTCAGTGCGACCAAGGCTTTCAAGGGGATGGACGAATGTGCACCGGTATGGATCATCTTTTTTCTATTTCTATCGATTTTTTTTTGTGAATTAACCGATTTTTTTAATACACTTTTTAATTTACAAAATTATCAAATTGATTAATTCAAAAATAAATTTTAGATATAAATGAATGCCAACAAGAAGGCGGCTTAGAAGGTCATCATTGCCATCAAAACACTAGATGCGTTAACACACCTGGTTCGTACACATGTGAATGTTTGGCAGGCTATCGACGTGTCGATAAATTTAATTGCATCGAATTAGATGAATGCAGTTCAGGTGAACATAATTGCGATATAAATGCCGATTGTATTAATACGCAAGGCAGTTATCATTGTGTTTGTAAAAAAGGCTACACCGGCGACGGTTACACTTGTCAACGTAAGTCTTTGATTTTTGGAAGAATTCTTGTTAATCACCGATTTTGTAGCGGTTTGTAATCAGAGCTGTTTGAATGGTGGTATTTGTAAGAGTCCAGGCAAATGTGCCTGTCCTAACGGCTACACCGGCCCCAGTTGTGAACGTGATTTAGATGAATGCGCCACGAATGCCCACCGTTGTACAGATGCTTCAGTTTGTGTCAATATGATCGGCTGGTACTATTGCAAATGCAAAGAGGGCTATCACAGTCCTGTATCCGACAATAATTTAGGCACGCTATGTCAAGGTGGATTCTTTTGAATTTCTCCCAAATCACCCCTAATAATTTCGCATTAATTCCAGATATAAATGAATGTACAGAGGATCTGCACACGTGCCATCCATCAGCTCAATGTATCAACACGAATGGCGGCTTCCGTTGCCAATGTATAGACCCAACGATTACGGATTGCCGGCTAAGTTGTATGTTCGAAGGCACCGAAGTGGCGAACGGTCTCTCATTATCACCCCAAAAAGATCCATGCCAAACGTGCACATGCAATCATGGCGTCATGACCTGTGACAAACCGCAATGCAACTGTTCATTGCCCGGCAACGATCAAAATCCATGTTGTCCGCAATGTGACCGAAAACACGCCTGTAAACATCAAGAATTGAATGATGTTATATTGATGCACGGTGAACAATGGTCGTACCAATGTCAAACATGTGAATGTCTTTATGGTGAAGTTGATTGTTGGGAAATGAAATGTCCACCGTTATTATGCGATAATCCGATACAAAGTATTGGTGATTGTTGTCCGCATTGTGAAGATCTATGTCCAATTGGTAATATTAATAATAGTAATAGTTCAACATGGGGACAACCGTGCACATTCTCTGGACGTTTATATGAATCCGGTGCACAATTTGCTGATCCAAATGATCCGTGTGTTGCCTGCAACTGCAAGGTAAGCCCAATTATTACATAAATTGTTGGTACTAATATTTGATTGTGTCGTGGTCTGAATGTTCCGAAAATCATTCAATTAATACTAAATAATAATAATAATAATTAATCATCAAACAGGTATTGTAATGTTTAACCATTTAGCTTGTGGAGCGCAAATAGACGCGCAATCCTTAGATTTTACGTCTTGTCTCCCTTAATTTCTTTTTTTTTAATATGATTTAATCCTCTCTAATTGATTTGTTAGATGTTGCAGTGTCCTAAATAACATTCATATCATCTCATTATCATCAAACATTCTTCATTGTGTTATTCTTGATACAAGGGCATTTATTTAGCGAGTTATTGCAGTAAATTGCCCTAGTGTGGAGAGTAGCATTTGTAGCATGGCTAGCCGCTGCATAGAGCCAATGGCTGGCTTATCATTAGCTAGGCTATACTAACAATTAACACTACGTTCCCTTACAGGTGCCGTTCTGCGCAGAACTGGTGAGCAATGTCGCGTGTTGTGTGCATCGGTAATCACGTCACTCTAACTACACTATCTCTAAAAAAAAAACTGAAAAAAAATGTTTATAACTATACACATTTCTAGTAGTGTCTGTTTTCTTTTTTTGTTCTCTCGTTTTGTTTCTTTGCCTGAACTGTACTTGTAGTGTTTTAGATATTTTGATCCAGTTACAAGAGAGTATTCTGGAGCACTCTATAGATGTGTATTGCTATTTCCATACAATTTGCATGCGTTTTTTTTCTGTCTCTACCTTGAATAGAACAAAATTTTAGAAAACTCTTTACAAGGAAATGATTGTGATTGATGTAGATGAGTAAATTGTTGGTTTTGATGAATGATTAATGTGCATGTTGAACTTGTTCCAAACTATCTCACATTAGAGTAGATGGTGCCCAATTAGTGATTTATTCGTGTCATCTTGAAGGGGACTAATGTTGTGTAGATTATTAGGGAAGCAAAACAAGCGGCTGTTTTGGGTCTCTTGAAGCCCAATTTTATTGAGCATAAGTTCTTCATGGGTGAGTGAAACTCAAAGAGCAGCCAGTGAGTAGCACGTGTCTTTTAAGGGTGTCCCTTTTGAACTTTATGTTGGTTATGGACACGGTGCTGGAATAGTGAAAAACAATATGCTGGTGATTGTTTTGATGTTTTGCGTTTTCTTTCGTTCACCGAGAAGTTCTCGCCTTTGTTAGCCAAACTTTTGGAAATGGAAAGTAGTTGAGGAAAGGGCTAAATGTCAAAATGTGGTCAAAAGAATGCGTGGGGAGGAGAATATCTTTCTACAAGTCGCCTTAGACACTGTCGAGTGCTAGATGAAAGGCTTCCTTCTTTGCACTGGCTGCTTCCATAGACGCCTTAGCAATTTGGACATACACAATGGCTAGTGCCTTATAATTTGCTTAAAAGTTCGACTTTAAATGAAAATTGCGCGCATTAGTCCCCGTTCGAGATGGCACCAATAAATTCAGGGTCAGTACAGTAAAACCATTATTTGTCTGGGATTACTATACTTTGATATGAAATAATTTGGATCATTCATTACAATTTCCTGATTCAATTGCGGATACGAGCACAATATTCACAACGAGTACACACGTAAACACAATTTTTGGCCAATTCAAAAAAGAACAGTTTCTAGCACGTCACTACGAGTTCTCCCATAATTTGTCATACACAAAATTCAGTGTAAATTATGGTTGAAATCGTTCAAAATTTGCAAAAACTTCTCTAGATTAATTTCTATAGTATAATAGTATGTTTTTTTTTTCTGTTTTTTCTCTTTGTTTTCGCTGACATGGTTGGGAAAATTAGGACGGAGTGCTTTGCTGCAGTTATAATTACCATTGCGGTGACGATGAACACCCAGTGGGATATGATGGATTGGTGGCAACAACTACTACTACCAACACAATTACACCAACACCTACTGCTATTACCAACAATAACAACAACAGCAGCCGCAGCAGCAGCAACCACAACACACCAACAACTAAAATTAATCGATATACAACCAATACAAAAAGAGATACAAATCAAGAAAAACTCAGTGACTTTACTAAACAATATAGTACTGCATCTATGCGAGTGGCTAATAGTAGTGTTGGGTTCGTCTACGTCAGTGACTCGTTGGGGAACGACAATAAAAAAAATGAAAAATCCACAACACCACCAGGTGGTTGAGCAAGATGAACAACAAAAAGAGCAACAACAACAACAGCAGCAACATTCTTCAAGGACTGTTCTTACATTCCTCGACACTTGCGAGCCATTTGTGCAATAGCCTACGGCCACTTTGTGTGTTCTACAATTAATTGTCTAAATTCTATGCCTATATGGCTGTATGCTTGCTATGGGCCTCATACCAAGTGTCTTCCTAGTTATCATCTGTAGCGCCAGGCGCCTGATCTGCCTGTATCTCGCCAGCTTTCTATTTGTTGAACAAAATCATAATATATTACGAATATATTACACTAAACAATAATAATAATAATATTAATAGTAATAATATATAAATAATAATAATAATCATAGTTATGACAAAATAATAGGACTACTAGAATGTGACTACTCCGATAGTTAGCATGTTATCACATTATCTATATATCAAACTAATAATTAAAATAAGTATATTAACACTAGTTGTAATAATAATATTAATAATAATAATAATAATAATAGTAACAATAAAGATTATTATTAGTACAATATTGTGAGAATTAAGACAAATTTGAGAATTTTATCCCAGAAATACGGCTGCTTTGCTTCAGAAAAAAAAAGAGCTAGTGTCAGATTTTAGTAGTCCCCAGTTCACTTTAAAATATCATAATTTCTCACATACAGATTTGGTATTTGATCCAAGCACATTTGAGACAATATTGAATCTTTGTGTTCATAGTAGTGTTAAATGGTACTCTAATGTGTCTACTTCAATTGCCATCACTGTATATATATGTATTTGGGCATTGTTAAATTATTAAAAACTCTAGTCAAAAGTAAGAATAAACCGAAAAAAATTGTAATTGTGCTTGCTAGAAATGTAACTAAAGAGAGAGAGCATATCTCTTCGAACATCTAATATCTGATAAATTATATTTAATAAAACACAAAAAAAATTATATATATATTTAAGAGTAATGGAGGCATATCTAGCTATTTAAAAATTTATTGCAATATTAAAATTGTGATATTGTTGAATGAGACTAATAATAATTTAAAAAAACATAATTGGAGAAGAAACAATTGTTTTTCCAATTTATGTAATAAATGTAAAGAATTAATATTGAAGTGAAATTAGTTCCTGCTGTATACAACATACTCTGCAATTGGAGTATGTTAATTTTGAGCAAATACATAAAAAAAATGAAATGATAATAATTAACTAATTAATCGATTAATTCATATGTAATTAGCACAAAATAATTTAAAAAAATATATATAGATATAGATTTAAATAATGAAAACACCATCAAAATTTTAATAAAATTTGTGCTAAACACAACGAAGATTCGTTTAGCAAATTCACTAGAATTTTTGAAATTTTAACTTTAAGTGATTCTTTTTAAATTTGTTCAATATGTTAATTATTTATTGCTCATAATTTACAATTAATTAATTAATTATATGTATAGTGTGCAGTACCTATTTTATCGATAATTTTTTTACCAAAGAAGTCACCGTTATTATATGTAAATAATCAAAATTTACCAAAAAAAAAAAATTATTGTAATTTTATTAATTAGATTTTAATGAGAAAAACGTTTTTTTCCAAAGCAAAAAGCACATACTCTTTGTCACACATTATCAGTATTTTTATTGTTTAATTCAAATCGATGAGGGAAGAAATCGTGCTTTGTTTTTCATTATAATGCTTTAATTATAAAATAATTGTGCTGGATTTTTTTTAAGATGAAAAAAAAAACATCAAATAAAACTGGACAAATGTAATTTAATTTATGTAAACTTTAATTATTGTACAAAAAAACATTGCCATAGTAACTTTCTGTTGTAAAAGAATGTGTGCCAATCATTAATAAAATAAAATTACAAAAAATCAAATATGTTGATCATTGATTCAATCGTGGGATTTTTAGTAATTGTACAAAATCAGCATATTTATAGATTTCCAGAGATATGGCAACGTTGAGATCAGTTTCCTTGGTTTATCTAACACAACGACCAACCTAAATTTTAGTTTGAATGTTCTACAGATGGCGCCACATAAATCGCGTGTTCTTTTTGTAAAATTTTATATTCTATGTTACTATTTTATATTTTCTTTAGTCGCCTGACACGTATACAAAGGCGGTTAACGAAATAGGAATAATGATTAAACGATAAAGTATTTTTTTTTAGAGTAATTCTTGATTTTCAGTTTAGGGGATTTTATTTGAATTGTTAGGGGCGGATCGTTGTTAGGGTTGGCATCACTGATGTGTTGCACTACTTCGTAGATTGCTCGCTGACATAACCTTAAATATTGTTTATTTTTATTGAAAATGTAAACAAATTCATTAATTTTATCAATTAACAAACATATTTCAATTATTTAATTGTTGATTCTATATTCTGTTATTTTAGGTGGTTCTCAAATAATTAATTTTTATAATAGAGGCTGTAAAATGTGATGGTGGATTGTTGTGAATCAGAATGGCAGAATTATCAAATTCTGATAACGATAATGATATATTAGAAGTCAAATTATTAGTCCCATCAATTCCCCAACAATCATCCGATAATTATATTGAATCAATAACAATAAATGATGATGACGATGAGTTCGATCTAAATGATAGTGATAAGACGAATTCATTGTTAGAATCACAGATATTATCAGATGAGATCGAACAGAATATTAGTGAATCATTGGATCATTTAACAACAAATCCACCACCACCACAAAAGACAATGAAACTATTGCATGACGAGAACGATTGCCCCGGCAATTTCCGTAAACGTGTCCGTGTTGGTAATCATTATCAAGCAAGAATACCGAAATATTACGAGAATAATTGTAATGACAATGATGAGAATGATAAATTATTATGGAATCCATTCAATATTGATTCGAGTATTGTTGAAGAGTTTCTCAGAAAATTATCAACAACCAATAAATTCCTATTGCCGATGGGTAAACATTTACGTGATAATGAACAGGCATTATATGTATTACAAAAAAACAATTATAATATCGATGAAACGATTAATATTATCGTAAATAAATCGCAAGATTTGTCTGTTGCTAATGGAGAAGAAATCTCGAATTTGTGGACAGAAGAGGAATGTAAAAATTTCGAATTGGGTTTGATACGTTTCGGTAAGAATTTCTATTTGATACAGAAACGTCGTGTCAGTACACGTACAGTTAATGAATTAGTGCAATTCTATTATTTATGGAAGAAATCGGAACGTTACGATTTGTTTGCAAATCGTTTACGTAATAATAAAAAGAAATACACATTGAATCCGGGTATATCCGATTTAATGAATAAATATTTCAAATCGACAAAAATCAAAAATAATGACGATAATGAAGATGATAATATGAGTGATGTGCAATTTTATTTCAATGAAGAAAAATAGACACTTTCGATGTGATGTGCAGTATTAAATATGAATAAATAGATGATTATTATTATTATATCGATAAATGTAACACAAGTTGATCTTTTGTTTTGCATTTTCGGTTTCAAATAAACGAAATGTAATGAATTACAGTGTTATTTCAAATGTACCGCCAAGAAACAAATTAGGCCAAAAAATCACCATTCATTGCCAACTTAATTTTTAATGCACGAGTTCGTCGTCAGAGGACGCTTCAATTTTACGCGGGAAATCAAAACATTTGAACAGAAACCTGCCTCAACTGTTGCCAAGTTTCAAAATCGGACGGTTTTTTAGCCGCACGGTTTTAAATATTAGGCAATTTTCCGCCGCACATCCTGCCTACTTTATATTTCATACACGATCTGTTCAATTAACCTGAATAAAATAGTTTTTTTGATAACAACAAAAAAGCAGTGATCATTCGCGTTAAGCCTTCTGGAGTTCAAAAATTAAAATTTCAAAATAATCGCGCTAATTCTATGCTGAATTTTAGAAAACTGTAATAAAAAAAAATAAAATGAAAGTGCGTGGAACGCCTTATTAACTTCTTAGGTAGAGATGAAGTTCATTTTTTTCTTGGTTTATTTTCTTTCTGTCGTTGCCTGAAGGCTCGTTTTTGTTCTGCAGTTGTATTTTTCGGCATTTCGCTTATCTCAATTTACCGCCATTAATTAATTTATAAATCGCGGTAAGCCTTGAAATTTTAGTTTCGTTCCAGAGGGCGCTGTACATCGATCAATGACACCAACTTTAGACCCTAGTGTTTATTTTATACAGTTGGCAGAACTGACAGAGTATAAGCGACGCTATTGGCAACGCCTCCACTCTTCCCTCTACGACTGTTAGAGGGGAAGTGTTTCCCCTCACAGCGTCACGCATTTTCGTTACATAGGGAAAATACATTGAAAAATATTTACATCCAAGCGCGGCTAAAGAAGTTTCACTTCAAAAACGTTAGACGGTCCGTCGAAAAGTATCACAAAAAATTTCTTATTAAAAAAACAGACTCACGGTTTGGTTCAAGTTGAAATCTTCTTAACTGTAACAAAAATAGAATAAAAAACTATTAGAATTATTTAAAAAAAATTTGAAAATTTAATTAATTTAAATTTAATTCTTATGGGAATCTTGTTGCAGTTCGGTATTGATGTCTGTTTCTATACTAAAGAAACTGGCACTTACACTAACACTAGACACAATTAATTATAAAATTAACAGAAATAATCACAATTTTTCGAAACAATATCAACACTTCAAAGACCAGAACACAACTGGATAAAAGGATGTTAAGTAACTGTCCTTGTTCGGTTCTTATTAAGAACATATACAGGCTGTCCCAGCTAACAAGGGGAGGACACGACGTGGTAATAATGGATTTTTTCGAAATTTTGCGTATCGATAGAGTATCATATTAGGTGTCTTTGAGTAAATGGACAAGACGCACTACTCAAGCGTTTTTGAGAAAATTAAAATTAAAGAAAATTAATAGCTTACTGTACAAAATTAACGCGTCTTATGGAGCAATTTTTAAATGTTTCCATAGCACATCGATAAAGGGTTTGGCTTGGGACTTATAATATGTAGGTTCGAATGTAACTTTTTTCACTATAATTTTTTTACATGTCAAATGATGTGATTTGTCATGAAAACAGGCAAAGCAATAATTTTCACGACACTGTGCACATCGAATAAAAACTGCGTTTTTATAATTGCAGGGTTTTTAAAAATATCTATTGGAAAACAAACCTTATTGACGTTATTACAAAAAATTATAGTGAAAAAAAGTTTCTTCATCGTACGAGATTCGAACCTACATTTTATAAGTCCCAAGCCAAACATTGCTTTACTTTACTTTCTAAAGTCTTTATTAGTTTTAAACCCTTTACCAATATGCTATCGAAACATTTAAAAATTGTTCCATAAGATGCGTTGACTTTGTACAATTAAGTTATTAATTTTCTTTAATTTTAATTTTCTCAAGAACGCTTGAGTAGTGCGTCTTGTCCATTTACTCAAAGACACCTAACATAATACTCTATCGATACGCAAAATTTCGAAAAAATTCATTATTACCACGTCGTGTCCTCCCCTTGT